>JASAMX010009006.1:0-60387 GCA_030248175.1 Microlaimidae sp. YZB2_3 | reverse complement strand
TAAATCAGCCACGTGGTTTACTCCACATATTTACAAAAAATTTTTTTTTAGCAAACATACATAACATCTAAATTATGATATAATAAACTGGAGAGTTGAACGTAAAAGAAACCCTGATTTGTAAGTATTTTGTTTTTTTTATGTAACCTTTTTTATATTAGGTTTTATTTAGTAATTCAACTTTATAAACAATTCAATCCATACATACTAAAAATTTATTTTACCTCTGGCGGAGGACATTGAAAAAAATTTAAAATTAAAATAAAAACACTGAATTTAAAATTATTTTTTATTATTTAAAATAATTTTGGAGTATAATAATTATATTTTAAGAACAAATTAACTTAAAAAGAAAAAAACAAAAAAATGTATAAGCATTTAGTTATTAGTCCTAACGCGCAGGATTCCATGTCAAGTAATAACTTTGCAGAAAATACCACATTAAAAAAATTTTTTAGGGAACAAAAATAACACTATTAAAAATTTTGAAACATTATTTTGTATTAAATATTTGACTGATATATTTGCATTTTTGGTTTATTTTATAACGTTTTAAAACAACAAATACTATAAAAACATAAAAATTTATTACAAAGCAAACTAATTACTCTCTATTGTCACATCTTGATTTTAGTGTTTATAACAAAATTTACTACATACATACCAGCATATAATAATAATGTCAAGTTTACTCAGTTAGCTTAACATGCAAATTATATTTTGTTTATGTTCTTTATTTTTTGATTTATATACACAAAATCAAACAGTAAAAACCATGAACCAAGACCATTTTTATCCACATTCCCATTCTATTTGATGATAAATATAGTACATCAAAATAAAGCAGGTTATGAATGATTAAAAGTGTTTGGTAAAATAGTTGACTCTAGCCTTTTTGTATACTCCAATAATCGCTCAGAATTGTTTTTCGTCCTCTTAATTGAATAATTGGGGTAATGGTAGCAAAAATCATGTATGGGATGGGTACGCTTCCAATTTTTCTTGAAGTTGTAAAATCCAAAATGAGTTCGCAATTTCGCGAATGCTTACTGTACGCATGCTCCCTTCTGCGCGTGGGGACCACTGGCCAGACACAAGTTGAAATGATTCACTTAAAACACTGCGCCGTTAAAACAGACAGCAGCAAGTATTTTACGGTTACGTTAAATGTCAATTTACCACTAATCTTAAACAAAATCGATTTTATACGTATAACATAACAAAATTTAAACAAAAATACAAGTGTTGATTAAAAAATGCATTGCATACATATACAATAGACTGCTTTACACTAAAACCAATTAATATAAAAAAATCTTAAATTAGCAATAATTTTTTTAAAATTTCATTAAAACAAGTGAGCCCATAGTAATAATTTGTCTATAAAAAGACGAAAAATAAACCAAGCCTACGTTCTCAGCTACGATTATTTAACCTGTAGTTGTAATTTTCACCAACTTCAGGCCGTGTAATAAAATTAATTTAAAATACAATGGGCATTTCCGTTATTTTTTTTAATTTTTTAAAATTATTCTGCGTGGCTTTGTCGCTATTCAGTGCCGTTGAGTTTAATATTCGCATGAAAAACTTTTAATTAAGCTTAAAGCTTATGGAATTGATCACGAATTGCTAGCATGGTTTCGAAATTATTGGTCAAATAGAAAGCAGTGCGTATCAATAAAAATAAAATTTCAAGTTATATATCTGTAACTTCGGGCGTACCCGAGAGCGTGACTGGACCGTTGCTATTTTTACGGTTTATAAATGATATACCAAACTGTTTAGAAAGTGGCACAACTGTAAGAATTTATGCAGATGATACAAAACTTTATAGTTTTAGAAAAAAACATGAAACAAATAAGTAATTTTTAATATCATTAAAAAATTTCGCTAATTGATCTCAAAAGTGGCAGTTGAGAATGGCGTATCAAAAATGTAAAACATTTACACTTGGAGATAATTCACAAGACAAAATTTATAAATTAGACGGAAAACTTCTTGAAAATGTAAATCAAATCAAAGATTTAGGAGTTATTCTTTGTAACAATTTAAAATCCACTATTTATTGCAACGATATTGCTAAAAAGCTTTAGCCAGGCTGTCGCTAATTTTCAAAGTATTTTCTACAAAAATCTGGGCATATTCTGGTTAGCCGCCTTTACACAACATTTGTGAGGCCGCTCCTAGAATATGAGACAACTGTCTGGTCACCGTATTTAAAAAAGATATTTCTAAAATCGAACAAGTTCAAAGGTATTTTACCCGCAAACTATATGCCAGGCGCTGGAAGTTAAACCCTGCTATAACCAACGCTTGAAAAGTCTCAGCTTAGAAAGTTTTAGAGGTGCATAAGAATCGAAATGACTTGGTTCAATGTTTTAAAATCATAAACAAACTTTTAGGGCCCGTTCACACCTGTTCCCAGTTCCCTGATCCTAGTTCCCACTTCCCAGTTCCCAGATCCTAGTTCCTTCCTAGTTCCCAAATCCCGGAAACGGCCTGTTCACACTTGTTTGTTTACAGAGATAAAAACTAGCGCGCGCGAGGGTTGTTTTAGTCAAAAAACGATCCTAAAATCGAACGTACAACACGAAATATTCGTTTAAAACACAAAAGAATATTTAAAATGAATTTTAAATGTTCTAAATTGAATAATCAAAACAAAATTGTAAAAAAAAATTTAGTGTAATAGAACATAAAATTTTTATTACTTTTATGAATAAAGTAATATTTCACAAATGTTTTGATTATATAAACTAGTTTTTAGACTGTAAAAAATTGTTAAACTTTTAAATTTGTTTAAAAAAATTGTTTTAGCAATGATGTGGGTAAAAAAAAACAAAAATTTTTGTATCATATTCGTGCTTGCTTTAAGCAACAAAACAAAACAAAAGTGAAGCGTTGTAATTGAAAATCGTACGCACAAAGCGTTGTAGAATCGTACGTACGAATACAAAATTATCGTTAAAACACAAAAAATATTTTTAAAAATAATTTTTTAAGGCGCTAAATTGAAGTATCAAAAAAGTTAAGAATCAGTCTCAGTTTAATAAAACGTAAAATTTTATTACTTTTATAAATAAAATAATATTTTAAAAACGTTTTAATAATATTAATTTTTTAAACTAAAACTTTTAGACGCTTAAAAATATCGTATTAGGATTTTTTTAGTTCGGCAACAATTGTTCCATATTCGTACACCCGCCTGGAGAAACGCAGCGAAAAAGCGGAGCGCTGTTGTAATAACTGCACTCAAAAAGTTTTCAAAAAATCAATATTTTGCAGCTGGTGTGTGTCCTCAATTAACATAATTACCAACATTATTACGTAAAAAATCTATATGTGTGCACTGACGCGTGTGATATATGCGGGAAAACGCCTCTCCGCTCGCTTTTCCTTAATTTTTCCCCAGAAGTTGAGAGAACACACTCCAAGTCTTTCTGGGAACTGGGAACTGGGATCTGGGATCTGGGAAACAGGTGTGAACACTTGTTTTTGCTGTTTCTGGGATCTGGGAACTGGGATCTGGGAACTGGGAACAGGTGTGAACGGGCCCTAAAAGTTTGTTTGTGATTTTAAAACATTGAACCAAGTAACTCGAATTCTACGCACCTCTAAACTTTCTAAGCTGAGACTTTTCAAGCGTTGGTTATGGCGTAACTCCCAGCGCCTGGCATATAGTTTGCGGGTAAAATACCTTTGAACTTGTTCGATTTTAGAAATATCTTTTTTAAATACGGTGACCAGACAGTTGTCTCATATTCTAGGAGCGGCCTCACAAATGTTGTGTAGGCGCGAACTAATATGTCCTTATTTTTTGTCGAAATTCTTTGAAAATTAGCGACAGCCTGGCTAAAGCTTTTTTAGCAATATCGTTGCAATAAATAGTGGATTTCTAAATTCTTACAAAGAATAACTCCTAAATCTTTGATTTGATTTACATTTTCAAGAAGTTTTCCGTCTAATTTATAAATTTTGTCTTGTCGATTATCTTCAAGTGTAAATGTTTTACATTTTTCATATGCTATTCTCAACTGCCACTTTCGAGATCAATTAGCAAAATTTTTTAAGGATATTAAAAATTACTTATTTGTTTCATGTTTTTTTTACTAAAACTATAAAGTTTTGTATCATCTGCATAAATTCTCTACAGTTGTGCCACTTTTCTAAACAGTTTGGTATATCATTTATAAACCGTAAAAATAGCAACGGTCAGGTCACGCTCTCCTGGGGTACGCCCGAAGCTTACAGATATATAACTTGAAATTTTATTTTCAATTGATACGCACTGCTTTCTATTTGACCAGTAGTTTCGAAACCATGCTAGCAATTCGTGATCAATTCCATAAGCTTTAAGCTTAATTAAAAGTTTTTCATGCGAATATTAAACTCAACGGCACTGAAGAAGCGACAAAGCCACGCAGAATAATTTTAAAAAATTAAAAAAAAATAACGGAAATGCCAATTGTATTTTAAATTAATTTTATTACACGGCCTGAAGTCGGTGAAAATTTGAACTATAGGTAAAATACTAGTAGCTGAGAACGTACGCGTGGTTTAATTTTCGCTTTTTTTATAAAAAAACACATCATTTTACCTGTTTTTAATGAAAACGTAAAAAAATTCATTGCTAATAAAAATTACTTTATATTAATTGGTTTTAGTGTACAGAAGTCTATTGTATATGTATGCATTTGGTAATCAACGCTTGTGATTTTGTTTAAATTTTGTTATCTTATACGTTTAAAATCGATTTTGTTTTCATTATTGGTGGCAAGTTGATTTAATTGCCGTGAAATACTTGCTGCCGTCCATTTTAACGGCGCAGTGTAATATGAATCATTTTAACTTGTTTCCGGCAAGTTACCACGCGCAAAATAGAGCATGCGTACTGTAAAATTGCATACGTACTCGCGAAATTTTGAACTCATTTCGGATTTTACAACCTCAAGTAATGTTGGGAGCCTTACCATACATGATTATTGCTACGATTACACTGATTAGTCGATTAAAAGACGAAAAACAATTCTGAGCGATTATTGGAGTATACAAAAGCGAGAGTCGCAGCTTTGACGATTTTACCCACAGAGTAACATTGTATGTTTTGAGAAATTCATTTTAATTTATACGTAGCGAATTGAGTCGATTCTTTTGTGATTTACATAAGATGGGCCAAAATTTTATACATCTAATATTTATTTTATATGAACATATTAATATATCTATTAATATATCTATATGAAGTTATTAAAGATAAAAACATTGATAAGAAACATATATTATGACAGATAGTAATTTTTTTATGCCTTTTTTAAATGTCTTTCTGTACTATAAATCATTTAAAATAATCTGGTATATTTTTATTTCTGTTTTTTATTTTAAGCATTCCAAGTATATGGAAATGAATTTGAAATGAGCTGCTGGCAATAATCCAACAACATTAGATATTAACTAATGTAGTTGCGTAATGGCATTGGAGTTTAATGTTATTTAGATTTGTCATTGGATTTGACTTTTAATCATTCATAACCTCATTTTGTTGATGTACTATATAATTATCATCCAATAGAATGGGAATATGAATAAAAAAGATCTTAATTTATGTTTTTTACTGTTTGATTTTGTGTATATAAATCAAAAAATAAAGAACATAAACAAAATATAATTTGCATGTTAAGCTAACTGAGTAAACTTGACATTATTATTATATGCTGGTATGTATGTAGTAAATTTTGTTTTCAACACTAAAATCAAGATGTGACAATAGAGAGTAATTAGTTTGCTTTGTAATAAATTTTTATGCGTTAATAGTATTTGTTGTTTTAAAACGTTATCAAATAAATCAAAATGCAAATATACCAGTCAAATATTTAATTCAAAATAATGTTTCAAAATTTTTAATAGTGTTATTTTTGTTCCCTAAAAAATTTTTTTAATGTGCATTACTATTAGAAATTACTTACTTAACATGAATTATATACATAGGACTAATAACTAAATGCTTATACATTTTTTTGTTTTTTTCTTCTTATGTTAATTTGTTAAAAATATTGATTATTATACTCCAAAATTATTTTTAAATAATAAAAAATAATTTTAAATTAGTGTTTTTATTTTAATTTAATTTTTTTTCAATGTCTACCACAGAGGTAAAATAAATTTTTGCATGTATGGATTGAATTGTTTTTTATAAAGTTGAATTACTAAATAAAACCTAATATAAAAAAGGTTACATAAAAAAAAACAAAAAATACAAATCAGGTTTCTTTTACGTTCAACTCTCCAGTTTATTATATCATAATTTAAGAGGTCATGTATGTTTGCTAAAAAAAAATTTTTTTTAAATATGTGGAGTAAACCACGTGGCTGATTTATAAACACATTGTAGTTAAACCAAAAATATATAATATACCAAAAAAATGTGCAACTCCTATATAAAAAAGTACGGAAAAGTAGGCCATTATACTAAGCCTCTCCATTTAAATGGCACCCTCCATTATAATGGCATAGTATTCATTTTAATTCGGCGAGTTAAAATGGAGAGGAAGCCATTATAATAGCTATTTATTGATATTTATTGATATTTAATTTCACTTCATATATACTCACAAAGTTAATACTGTCCGGGCCGCACGAGTTTTTTCGTGTTGGTTTAATACTGTCCAATACGGTAAAAGTCGTGCGGCCCGGACAATATTACACTTGTGAGTATGTATGAAGTCAAATTAAATCAATAAATGGCTATTATAATGGCTTCCTTTTGATTTTAATTCGACGAATTAAAATGACTACTATGCCATTATAATAGAGGGTGCCATTTAAATGGAGAGGCTCATTATAATGGCCTACTTTTCCGTACTTTTTTATATAGGAGTTGCACATTTTTTGGTATATTATATATTTTTTTGGTTAAACCGATTCATTTTTTATTTAACATGTAAAAAGCTGGTACATACTTATGACAAAACAGTCCTTTTGGACAAAAAGTCCAAAGGACAATTTTAGAAAATGTCAAAACGTCGTTTGGACAAAGCCAAAAACAGTCCTTTCAACTTTTCCTTTGGACGAAGTAAATGAACGCTACTTAGAATTTGTCCTTTGGACTTTGTCCAAAGGACGGGAGATCTGGAAAAGTTAGAAGAGACAAAAAGTATGAACACGTCATCATTTGGATTTTTTCCTTGGACAAAGTCAGAAGGACATTTTTTACACTGTATTTGTCCTACGCTGTATTTGTTTCTTTTGGACAAAGTCCAAAATACTTTTGTTCTTTGGACTTTGTCCAAAGGACGTTTTTTTGTCATAAGTATGAACCAGCCTCCAGTCTATCTGGCATCCAACACAATATTTACTATAATTTGAGGTATATACAGTTTTACAGTAATTACTGTGCTGGTTGTAAATATATACATGTTAAATAAAAAATGAACACTTAACGAAAAATATATGATGTTTACACAAAAAATATGAACTACAAATTTAAAAAAGTACGGAAAAGTAGAACATTACTAGATGAGACTCTCGATTGATGGCACCCTGTATTATAATGGCATAGTAGTCATTTTAATTCGGCGAATTAAAATGAAAAAGAGAGCTATTACAATAGCCATTTATTGATTTATTTTCACTTCATATATACTTACAAGTGTAAATACTGTCCGGGCTGCATAAGTTTTACCGTGTTGGACAATATTTTAAACCAACACGTAAAAACACGTGCGGGCCGGACGGTATTACAGTTGTGAGTATATATGAAGTGAAATTAAATGAATAAATGGCTATTATAATGCGACCTCCTCTCAATTTTAACTCGCACGAATAAAAATAAGTGCTATGCAGTTATAATGAAGAAAAATGCCATTTAAATGGAAAGGCTAATTATAATGGCCTACTCTTTCATTTCTTTTATATAGGAGTCTGTGCATATTTCAGTAATATGTATATATTTTGGTTTAACTACAATGGATAAACAGCCACGGGTACTCCACATATTTAAAAAAAAATTTTTTTGGCAAACATACATGGCCTCTTATTAATTATGATATAATAAACTGGAGAGTTGAACGTAAAAGAAACCCTGATTTGTAAGTATTTTGTTTTTTTTATGTAACCTTTTTTATACTCTAGGTTTTATTTAGTAATTCAACTTTATAAACAATTCAATCCCATACATACTAAAAATTTATTTTACCTCTGGCGGAGGACATTGAAAAAAATTTAAAATTAAAATAAAAACACTGAATTTAAAATTATTTTTCTATTATTTAAAATAATTTTGAGTATGATAATTATATTTTAAGAACAAATTAACTTAAAAGAAAAAAACAAAAAAATGTATAAGCATTTAGTTATTAGTCCTAACGCACAGGATCCCATGTCAAGTAATAACTTTGCAGAAAATACCACATTAAAAAAAAATTTTTAGGGAACAAAAATAACACTATTAAAAATTTTGAAAATTATTTTCTAATAAATGTTTGACTGATATATTTGCATTTTTGTTTTATTTTATGACGTTTTAAAACAACAAATACTATAAAAACATAAAAATTTATTACAAAGCAAACTAATTACTCTCTATTGTCACATCTTGATTTTAGTGTTTATAACAAAATTTACTACATACATACCAGCATATAATACTAATGACAAGTTTTCTCAGTTAGCTTAACAAGCAAATTCTGTATTTTGTTTATGTTCATTGTTTTTTTGTTTCTTTTTTGATTTATGTTTACAAAATCAAACAGTAAAAAACATAAATTAAGATCTTTTTTATTCATATTCCCATTCTATTGGATGATAATTATATAGTACATCAAAATAACGCAGGTTATGAATGATTAAAAGTCAAATCCAACTACAAATCTAAATAACATTAAACTCCAATGCCATTACGAAGCGACATTAGTTAAACACTGAATGTTGTTGGATTATTGCCAGCAGCTCATTTCAAATTCATTTCCATATACTTGGAATGCTTAAAATAAAAAACAGAAATAAAAATATACCAATTTATATCTGAAAATGTCATTTATAGTACAGAAAGACATTTAAAAAAGGCATAAAAAAATTACTATCTGTCATAATATATGTTTCTTATCAATGTTTTTATCTTTAATAACTTCATATAGATATATTAATAGATATATTAATATCTTCATATAGAATAAATATTAGATGTATAAGATTTTGGCCCATCTTATGTAAATCACAAAAAGAATTGACTCAATTCGCTACGTTTAAATTAAAATGAAATTCGAAATATACAATGTTACTCTGTGGGTAAAATCGTCAAAGCTGCGACTCTCGCTTTTTTGTATACTCCAATAATCGCTCAGAATTGTTTTTCGTCTTCTAAATCGACTAATCAGTGTAATCGTAGCAGAAATCATGTATGGGCAGGCTCCCAACTTTACTTGAGGTTGTAAAATCCGAAATGAGTTCAAAATTTCGCGAGTACGTATGCAATTTTACAGTACGCATGCTCTATTTTGCGCGTGGGGACCACTGGCCGGAAACAAGTTAAAATGATTCATTTTACACAGCGCCATTAAAATAGACGGCAGCAAGTATTTCAGGCAATGTTAAATGTCAACTTGCCATTAAATAATCTTAACCAAAATCGATTTTAAACGTATAAGATAACAAAATTTAAACAAAATCACAAGCGTTGATTACCAAATGCATACATATACAATAGACTTCTGTACACTAAAACCAATTAATATAAAGTAATTTTTATTAGCAATGAATTTTTTTACGTTTTCATTAAAAACAGGTAAAATGATGTGTTTTTTTATAAAAAAAGCGAAAATTAAACCACGCGTACGTTCTTAGCTACGAGTATTTTACCTATAGTTGTAATTTTCACCAACTTCAGGCCGTGTAATAAAATTAATTTAAAATACAATGGGCATTTCCGTTATTTTTTTTAATTTTTTAAAATTATTCTGCGTGGCTTTGTCGCTTCTTCAGTGCCGTTGAGTTTAATATTCGCATGAAAAACTTTTAATTAAGCTTAAAGCTTATGGAATTGATCACGAATTGCTAGCATGGTTTCGAAACTACTGGTCAAATAGAAAGCAGTGCGTATCAATTGAAAATAAAATTTCAAGTTATATATCTGTAACTTCGGGCGTACCCCAGGAGAGCGTGACTGGACCGTTGCTATTTTTACGGTTTATAAATGATATACCAAACTGTTTAGAAAGTGGCACAACTGTAAGAATTTATGCAGATGATACAAAACTTTATAGTTTTAGAAAAAAACATGAAACAAATAAGTAATTTTTAATATCCTTAAAAAATTTCGCTAATTGATCTCAAAAGTGGCAGTTGAGAATAGCATATGAAAAATGTAAAACATTTACACTTGGAGATAATTCACAAGACAAAATTTATAAATTAGACGGAAAACTTCTTGAAAATGTAAATCAAATCAAAGATTTAGGAGTTATTCTTTGTAACAATTTAAAATCCACTATTTATTGCAACGATATTGCTAAAAAAGCTTTAGCCAGGCTGTCGCTAATTTTCAAAGTATTTTCTACAAAAAATAAGGACATATTAGTTCGCGCCTACACAACATTTGTGAGGCCGCTCCTAGAATATGAGACAACTGTCTGGTCACCGTATTTAAAAAAAGATATTTCTAAAATCGAACAAGTTCAAAGGTATTTTACCCGCAAACTATATGCCAGGCGCTGGAAGTTAAACCCTGCTATAACCAACGCTTGAAAAGTCTCAGCTTAGAAAGTTTAGAGGTGCGTAGAATTCGAAATGACTTGGTTCAATGTTTTAAAATCATAAACAAACTTTTAGGGCCCGTTCACACCTGTTCCCAGTTCCCAGATCCCAGTTCCCAGATCCCAGAAACAGCAAAAACAAGTGTTCACACCTGTTTCCCAGATCCCAGATCCCAGTTCCCAGTTCCCAGAAAGACTTGGAGCGGCGCTCCAACTTCTGGGAAAAAATTAAGGAAAAGCGAGCGGAGAGGCGTTTTCCCGCATATATCACACGCGTCAGTGCACACATATAGATTTTTTACGTAATAATGTTGGTAATTATGTTAATTAAGGACACACACCAGCTGCACAATATTGATTTTTTGAACTTTTTGAGTGCAATTATTACAACAGCGCTCCGCTTTTTTTTGCTGCGTTTCTCCAGGCGGGTGTACGAATATGGAACAAAAATTGTTGGTTTTTAACCAAAAAAATCCTAATACGATATTTTTAAACAAATTTAAAAGTTTTAGTTTAAAAAAAATCTATATTATTAAAACGTTTTTAAAATATTATTTTATTTATAAAAGTAATAAAATTTTACGTTTTATTAAACTAGACTTGATTCTTAACTTTTTTGATACTTCAATTTAGCGCCTTAAAAATTATTTTTAAAATATTTTTTGTGTTTTAACGATTATTTTATATTCGTACGTACGATTCTACAACGCTTCGTACGTACGATTTTCAATTACAACGCTTCGCTTTTGTTTTGTTTTGTTGCTTAAACCGGGCACGAATATGATACACAAATTCTTGTGTTTTTTTACCCAAATCATTGCTAAAACAATTTTTTAAACAAATTTAAAAGTTTAACAGTTTTTTATAGTCTAAAAAACTAATTTATATGATCAAAACGATTGTGAAATATTAATTTATTCATAAAAGTAATAAAAATTTTATGTTTTATTGCAGTAAACTTTTTTTTACAATTTTGTTTTATTTATTTAATTTAGAACATTTAAAATTTATTTTAAATATTTTTTTGTGTTTTAAACGAATATTTCCTGTTGTACGATCGATCTTACGCGCGTTATTTGACTAAAACAACTCTCGCGCGCACGAGTTTTTATCCCGGTAAAAAAAAAAACATGTGTGAACAGGCCGTTTCTGGGATCTGGGATCTGGGAACTGGGATCTAGGAACTGAAATCTGGGATCTGGGAACTGGGATCAGGTGCGAACGGAGCCTTAGATGTAAACAAAACAGATTTTTTTACGTTTTCCCCTAATTTACGTACCAGGGGTCATGAAAAAAGGTTTATCGTTCCAACAACAAAGATTGACGCTCGCAAATTTTTCTTTTCTAGTCGCGTGTGTTCTGTTTGGAATTCTTTAAGTAATAATGCAGTAATGTCTCCTAATTTAAAAATCTTTAAAAGTAAATTGAAAAATGACTTTCTTTAAAAATCTACCAAATGCTACTAGCATGATTTTTTTTCTCAGTGTTATAAAAATAAATAGTATAATTGTTCTGAACCTGTTACCCCAAATAAAAAATTTATTATTTTATACCTGTTTATTGAAAATATAATGTAACATATGCATGCTGCTGTGTTATTGTATTTTTTTTTCCCATTTTATAATTCGTGCATCAGTGTATAATCTTACTACTGTATTTTATACCACACGAATAAAAACTTATTACTTATTACTTAAACACATTTTTTATAATAAACATAAATCAAGACGGTTTTCATCTATATTCCCATTCTATTTGATGATAAATATTACATCAAAATAAAGTAGGACATGAATTACTAAAAGTCAAATTTATATTACACTAATGCAACTAAAGGCCCGTTCACACTTAGGCACAATGCACAATTCACGATGCATAATGCACAATGCACGATGCACAATGCATTATAGTACCTGTTCACACTTACGCACAATGCATAATGCATTAAAACGAATTTTCAGCCAAAACTATTGTTAAATTCGGTTTAAAATGCTTGTTTAAAACGAAACCTAACAAAGAATAGCGTTGCTGCAAATCCAAGTTGACAAAAAACTCAAATTGACCGATTTTGGGATAAAGAATCCTGAATATTAGTCAACGAAGCTAAAAAAAGCCAAAATATAGTTCTAAAATCACTCTTTTTGTATTTATTTTTTGCATAGAATTATGTTTTATATTTGTGTAAACACAAAAATATGTTTTAAATTTTATGTATAATGAAATGTGAAGTCGTTTGTTCAAGAATATTTATTATTTGATTCGTTTTTTAAGCAGAAAAGTTCTCAACATACGTACGTTGCGAAAAAAGTACGTACAAATTTTCGAAGCGCGCTGCTACTCGCACAATACTTGGAACGCCGTTCCAAGTCCGATGATGCATTGTGCATTGTGCATCGTGCATTGTGCGTAAGTGTGAACACCTATTTTCGGAGTTTTAATGCATTGTGCATTGTGCATCGTGCATTGTGCATAAGTGTGAACGGGCCTTAAAAACGCATATTTTAACAACCATAAACCAAGACTACTTTCATCTATAGACTAGTTCTGAATAAGGGTTTTTTAGTGTAGGAAGAGGGTACAATAACTACTAGAGCCAATCATATGTAGGGAGAAAATTGAGAAACAGTGAGCAACTAAAGGCAAACCAAACGTAGCTGCAACAGTGTGTTCACGTGTTCTTAAACAACTATTTTGTTTTTTTGTGTCACAAAATAAGAATTATTTATAAACTACCATCTGAAGTTGATTTCTTACTTCAAATCTTTCATTTTCTGAATTCTGATTGGCTGATATGAATGACGTCAGATTCTCGTGATTTGAGTGGTTACTTAATGGGGGGTATTTTTTAGTCCAATGAACAACTATTGCAGCCACGTTGAGTTTACCTTTAGTACATTTTACCGGTTACAATATTGCAAATATTTATTGGTTCAAAATCTCGACCCCTTCTCTTCAAAATTTCTTAAATACTTTTTAATATTACAAAAGCAAAAGCAGTTTTTTGGGATTTTTAGTTTTTTGCCGCTTCGGCGCTGCTGGCGCGCTTGGTTTCCAGTTTTTTAATGTTTTAATTACAGAAAATGCTTAATTTAAAAGTTTGGAATGGACTTTTTAACATTAATTTTTAAATTTTAAATAGTTTTACAACCAAAACATTAAAAAAACCTATTTAGGTTTAAAATTATATTTAAAGCACAAATTTCATCTTTATTTTTACTAATTAAAAATCATTGTTCACGAAAATACTATTTTAGTGATGATTTCTAACTATTGTGACGTTTAACTAAAAAACCAAAATTTATTTAGCACAAACTGATATATTAAAGCACTTCAACGTAGTGAAACATATCATCGTGTAGCAATTTTTATAAAGTATATGTTTAAACTTAAGAAACTAAGAAAACTAAGATTTTTAAATTTTATTTTTTTTTTGTAGCCTTTCTCGTGCAGTAAAAGACGTTTATTCAGAACTAGCCTATATTATCATTCCATTTGATGATAAATATCCCATCGTAATAAAGCAAGACATGAATTACTAGCAGTCAAATCTGAATATTATTTTTTTGATAAACAAAACTTTCACCTGATGTTCTTAAATTTTGGTATATTTTATTGACAACCAAGATAAAAGACATCAAGCTATTAATTGCTGCATTTGTTTCACGCATTCAATGCTGTGATCGTCCGTGAAGAACATTCATATTACAAAATCAAGATATTCACAACATAAACTGATGTATCCCATAAAACAAAGAAATACTAGCACAATCAATAAAAATATCAATATACCACATAAAAAGAATAAAAAAATGTATAACTTTATATCTTACCTTTTAATGGTCAGTTTTATTCATTTTTCAAAATTCACAGCGGCCAGGATTTTCAAATGAGTCTAAGAAACAAATGGTATCAAAACATTTCTCGGTAGTTTTGTGAAAAAGAAAAATTAAAATAAATTAAAACAACGCGCAAACGGACTTGAAACGTTGAGAAAAATTAGTTAAAACAACCCCTGCCATTTACAGTAATTAGATTTTCAATATTCACAAATTTAACAAAATTAAGTAAAGAAGGCATTTGTCATATAAAGTTGTTACGTTTTACAAATTATATAACAAAATTGGATGAAGAAGGCCTCTGCCATATAAAGTCCTTAGTAATACATTATTTACAATTTAAAAAAAACAGGATAAACATGAAATAAATAAATATGAAGATTAACACACACTGTTGATTAACAGTGTGTCAGTAAAAATGAAGATTAACACACACTTAGACCATGTTGGCGGCTAAATGTTTATGGTGGGGGATTTTTCTTGATTTATACTTTTCACCTGCCCATCCAATTGTAAATGCATTATAATTTAAGCACTTTTTGCCGATTTTTCATTTTTACTTGTGATGTATTAGTGTTTTCTTAGGTTTCTATAAAGTTTAAAAAATACCACTAGAAAATACATGTTCTGATTAGCAAAATAAGTCAGAGTAGAAAATAATAAAAGCTAGTTTTTTGTTTGACTGAAATAAAAGCTTGTAATTGGGAGTGCTATAAAGAAGGAAAAAAGGCATTAAGATTTGTGGTATTAATCCAAAAAATAAAATAATTATATTTATATAAAGTTGTAGTATAAGCACCCTAAAAATTTATTTTGAGATTTATATCTAAATAATTAGCCAAAAAATATATATAAAAAACATTCTGCAGAAACAGTTTAAGCCATCCTGCAAAAAAAGGCCAAGTCATCTTGCAAACGCAGGTCAAGTCATCCTGGCAATCCAGGGTTTACAATATAAAGCATCATATTAAAAGTAAAATAACATTTGTAAGTTTTAAAAAACAATAAGTAATAATTAGCACTATTTAAAATTGTTTAGTATAAATTCATTAACTTAAAAATTTATTATGTAACCCTAATTTAAATTTTAATATTAGTAGTTTTACTTAGTCACAAATTAAACAAATTGCTTTATTAATACATTTAAAGGATATTTTTTATTAATAAAACTTGATATACAATGTAGCTTTTTAGTTTTATCAACAAATGCGAAAAATCATTCCATATTCTTGCATTACTTATGAGTTGAAAAAATGTATTTGAGAAAAAATGTATTTAAAGGTAAACCCAACGTGGCTGCAACAGTTGTTCGTTGGATTAAAAAATGCTCCCCCATCAAGTAATCACTCAAATCACGAGAATCTGACGTCACTTTATCAGCCAATTAAATTCAATTTAATACGGAGTATTTGTTAATACAAGTGTTTTTCAAATCCATTCTGTAATGGTCTGGTGGCGCATTCGCTTAAGATGTAGTCTATTTGCGGAGGTAAGGAGGTCGCACCCTCATGAAACCAAATTTTTATTTTCATTTTAATAAATTTTTTTAGATTTTTTTATAATTTTTAAATTCCATTCACATAAATTAAAAACAAAAACATGATTTGTTTCCTGCTTTTTGTCAATTTGTCGATTTTTTGTCATTTGGATATTCTAAAATATAATACTAATAATTCATAAATAAGTTTTACGAAGTAAAAAAACCGTAATTTTTGTTATGATCTGCAATTGGTTTACTACTGAAGGCTTTTCAGTGAAAACTATAAAGCGAAACCTTAACATTTGATTTATAAATTATAATTTGCACAGGCGCATTAGATATTCTAACAATTGCTGATCTTGTGTGAACGAAAAAATTCTCCGCATGAAAGTCATGTGGGCGTGTCTAAATTAGTCACGCGAGGAAACTTTTGCAGCAAAGTTTGGTTTACCTTTAGTCCTAATGTTATTGTTGCATTATTATATTGTGTATTACTACTAAATATATCTAATTATGGAGAAAAATATATGGAGCCCTGGTCTTGATTTAATGGTAGCACAATATTTACTTAGATGTTAATGAAACTTTTCAAAGATGTTTGAAATCAGCAAGTTGATAGGTTTTGTGCTGGAATTTCTAGCACCAGCAATAGGCACCTTGCACTGCAACTCGGTTTATACATGAAGTATGCAATATACATAGACGTCACCATAATGGATAATTACCGTATCTCCTACTTATCTTTCGTAGTATGCAAATCAACCAATCAAAATTTCGGTTCGCTTTCGATCGCTTGATCTGCATACTAGGAAAGATAAGTATTATATACGGTAATTATCGATTATGGCGACGCTTATGTATATTGCATACTTCATGTATAAACCGAGTTCCAGTGCAAGGTGTCTTATAAAGCGAGAATTGTGAGGCGTTTTATGAATTTTTTGTGTAGTAAATATTGGTAGTTTCTGGTTCGTTTTACTCAAAATGCAGTCATATTTATGACATAAATATTCATGTTGCTGGATTAAATGTGCTTCATTAACGTTGATGAGTTGCTTATATCCTTTTTTTCAATAATTGAAATCTAGTTGTTTTCCAAAAATTTAATTCCCAAATCTCGAAAAAGTATCTGCATTTAGTATTCTTTGCAAACAATAATAAAATTATTTTGGTTTTTATCTGCCACTGTTATAATAAATTTATGATTGATTTTGTTAATTTCCTTCTGAATAACTGGTTTTTTGATTGACTTATTACAATTCGTTCTTTCCTATAATTTATACGTTTATTAATTATTTTTAGACATTATTTGAGATATGGTAGCAATTCCTGTTGGTTTTTTAAAATTTTCTTGTTAATAACTAGATAAGATCTTTAACAGCTTGTATAGTCATTTTATGAACGTCTTCTTAAAATACCTATAGGCACCTTGCACTGAAACACAGTTTATACATGAAGTATGCAATATACATAAGTATCACCATAATGGATAATTACCGTACTCCTACTTATCTTTTCGTAGTATGCAGATCAACCGATAGAAAGCGCGCGAAATTTCGATCGGTTGATCTGCATACTACGAAAGATAAGTAGTAGTACGGTAATTATCTATTATGGTGACGCTTATGTATATTGCATACTTTATGTATAAACTGTGTTTCAGTGCAAGGTGCCTATACAAGTAACATTATTGGTTGACTGGATCTATGATTTGTACCTTTTTTAAATGATAATTTGAAATCATTGAATTGATTTACATGTTACCAGTTATTATATGTCCAAATGGTCTATAACAGTATGGTGATAATTGACAGTAACATTGATTGTTTAAAGTTTTATATAGCTTATATTGATAAAGTTTTTTACCTTTTAGCCATATATTGTAGTATATTTTATAAAATAAGTGACATTGGGTTTATAAGTAACAGTGATTTTGCCAAGCAGTTGTTTATTGACATTAATCAAATTCAGAAAAGTTCTTTCTTGAAATAGATTTAAATAATGTTAAAAAGTGTTATTCTATTAAAATAGAATAATACTGTTTTAAATCATTGAAAGGCAAGAAACCCCCAGTCTTTTTTCTGGTTCGATGTTCTGAAGTGATATATTAAACTAATAAACCAATATTTCTTAAAATAACAGATCAGTGATTTTTATATTAAAAAAATTTAATTTAAAACACTATTTTTAGGTTATAACATTATAATTTATTCGGCGAAAATTTGAAACTCTACGCAATGCATTGCATTACTAAGCGAACTAATCACGTTCGCCAGATTACGGGCTCATGGTTTACTAGAAAATGGTTTACTAGAAAATAAATATGCTTTAAAGAGGACTATTCTTAATACTATTTTTAATTTTTTTGTGAAGAAGCGGTTGTTTGATTTTCTCAAAAGAAGTTTCAAGATGAAACAACTCTGTTACAGAAAAAAAATTTGCGACATTTAATTTGAGATTTCTGAACTTTAAGTTTTAGGGAATGTCCTCTAGTGGAGTTTTGATTTAAGCAGAAAAAATCATTTGGATTAATATTTGCTTTAAAATGAAGTATCTTGTAACACTTAAAAGATCACTAATATTTTGACGTGTTGGATGTTTCCCCCTAGTTTTGCCCCCGGTTTGCCCCCAGTTTTCCCTCAGTTTTAAAATTCAAAAAACACCTTTTAAAATGCAACATCCAACACCCAATATTTTGTTGTTCACTTAGTTTTTGAAGCTTTAAAAAATTTTAATCGTTCTCTGTAAAAAACATAACATAGGTTGCATCGCTTAACCTTCATGTAAAATTCATTAAATATTTTTAAAAAAGACTAGGTAGTGGTCCTTTTTAGAGCTTATTCTTAATAAGCCTTAGGATCACATGTATTAAACCAAGTATTACTTAGCGAGACCGTGTTCAGTTCGCTTAAATGGTATAAAAGTAATTTTGTTGGTTTCCTAGAAATAAATAAATAAATAAAACAAATTGCGTTGTACACCTTTAATTACCTTGATATCCTTTATCCAATAAGGTCTGAAAACAACACTATAGCATACTCAACAATCGGTTGTACAAATGATGTGTACACTCTTAAGAAGTTTTTAACTGAGTTAGACCTAAATGCTTTAAGTCTTTATGAAGTAAATTTTTAAGCTTCTTTTCTTATAATTTCAGAATGTTCTGAGAATTTTAAATCTTTAGAAATATAAACTCCTAGACCTTTAATCGATTTATTTTTAGAAAAAAATCAATTATCTAACTTATAATCAAACGGATTTATTTGTATTTTAATTTCAATATTTAAAACTTCGCACTTATTTTCAGCCAACTGCAATTGCCACTGTTTTGATCAGTCTCATATTCTGTTTAACCCGGTAAGTGCGGCTCTTGAACCTGCTTTCAGACTTCTGGAGGCAGATAAAACTGCCCCAGAGGCAGGTAGAAGGTAGCTAAAACTGCCTCAGAGTCAGATAAGAGGCAATTTTTCAGCAAGTAGGAGGCAGCAAAACTTCAAATGAAGGCAGGTAGGAGGCAAGTAAAAACTGTTTTTTCCAAATGAGGCACCCCATCCTTACCGGGTAAGTCGTCTTGATGGAAACCTCTTTTTTCTTGTTGTTGTTCTTTGCCAGTAACAAGAGTTTCGTTCAACCCTGGTTGGTTCCATCCGGCACGCTCCTCGCTTTGCTCATCCCCTCTTCCCACTCTCAGAGAAAATTAGCAACCTCTGCGGGGTTCACCCATAGGTCCTCTGGTCCAAAGGTCGTTTTAATGTGTGTGCATGTAAAAAGATGTTGTGTGTGTTTGTGCTTTGCATAGTGGGCAGTTTGGTGATGTGTTTTGTGTAGAGAAGATTTCCCCACCCTGAGTTGGGCGAGGGTTCTCCTGAACCCGCGAAGAAAATTTTCTTTCTCGTTGCTTATTGCTGGTGCTTTTGTTTGAAGTATTGGGTTTATTGGAGTGTTGTTGATGTGGTTTGTGGCTTTGTTTGTGTGGAGCGCCTCTTTTTTCTTCCTCATTTCCATAAGAAAAATCTATAAGCATTGTCCGAGAAGAGCTTAATTTTAGAGTGTTTTACGCAGTCTATAATGTAAATCAGAAACAAAAATGGGCCCAAAACCGATCCTTGAGGAACTGAGCTCTTAACAAAATGGGAAGCTGATTCATGATTATTCAACAATCCCTTAAGATCCCTGCCTACTAGGAAACACTGAATTCATTTAGGAAATCTTCCAGTTACTCAAAATTTTTGTAATTTGTATAAGAGCTTCTGATATGAAACCGTGTCAAATGCTTTTGCAAAATCCAAATAAACTACATCAACATGTTACTTATTTTTTGCGGATATAGTCCATTTATTTAAGGTTTCAGCTGAGTTATAGTAGAGCTATTTGCCTAAAAACCGTGTTGGCACCTTGAGAAAACATTAGAAAAAAGGCTGAAAGTTTCTCCATAACGAGTCGCTTCATAATTTTACAGGCAAAGCTTGTTAATGATATAGGTCGATAATTTTTTGTCGCTGTTTAAACTTTTTTTATAAATAAAAATAACAAAAGCAGTTTTTATAACAATTGATCCTGTTTCGTTATAAATTGTTTTCTTTATAGTTTTAATATTTTTAGCATATTTGTAAAAGATTTTTTTTAAGATTAAAATTCGTTCTTCTAAATTTTGTTTATGGATTTAAACTAACTACTTGTATTCTTTAGAAAGTTGTTTGTATTTTGATTTTTTTCCCGACGATTTTTAGTTTTGTCACGCTTTGTGTTTTTTATTTGAAGTCTGATTAGATACGTTGGTATCTATGTTTATTAGTAATTTTACTTGTTTTTTTAAGCGGAACTTGGTGTTTAATTCCTTCAAATAAAATGTTTTTAAAACACTGCCAATCTTCTTCAATACTGGTGCAAAATGAAAACAGATAATCCTAGTCAACTGTCATTATAAATAACGAGAACATTTCATAGTCACCTTTAGAAAAATCAGGCACCCAGCGTTCCTCTGTTAATTTATCAGAAAAAGTTACATAAACATTCGAGTCAAGAGCAAGTTGAATTGAGTTGTGATCAGATGATGAAAATCCAGGCAGAATATTTGTTTAAGAAAATAATTTAGGGTCATTGGATAAGACTAAATCAAGGTAATTAGTATTTCTTGTTCTAATTGTGACAAAACAAGTTCCGTGAGTTTATTATGGTAAAAAATTTTTTAATTATCGATCAAAAATACCTAATCTGCCTTATTATTATCATTTTACCCCCTCCCGGATATATGAGGACTAACAAAAATATGTAATTTAGTAAAATGTCCGCAGCTCTTGTATAAAAAATGGCAAAGGGGCAAAATGTCATACTGTCAGATTTTTCTAGAATTGCAATTCCTTTTAATAACATTATTTTTTTTAAATAACAAGAACCAATGAAAATTAGATCATATATATTTGTATAATTCAGGTCAATTGATAATAAGTTATTATCATGTCACAAATCAAGAAAAAGTGTTTTTCGAATAAACTATTGACGCCTCTTTTTACATGGGATTTTTGGTGTACTATATGTTTTAGTTATTACGTAGATAAAACATTAAATGATTACAATACTTTAGATTATAATACTTTAAAAACATGTTTGTGTATTTTAGGAAAGAACAAGAAGAAAAAAGGAAACCGTGGACGTCTGTAGTTCGAATGGGAAAAAGATACTCATACATTTTTTAAAATAGTAATTTTTCTACCCTATACTATTATGATCCGGAACTCCGACCATATATAGCGAAGGTAGCTTCGTAGCTTTGAAGCTCCTTATGAAATGAGTCTTTTTAATGTTTTAAGTTACTTTATTTGCTTTTTTAGGAGCATTTTCATAGTTTTTAATAATTTTCAAAAAAATTAATAAACAAAAGCATTTTTGACTAAATTAAAATTATCTATGACCTTACTCTTTTATTTTTCCCAAATTAGCACAAAAACACAACGCAGACCCGAGCTTTTAAAGGTCTTAAAAAGCAAAGCTCCACTCCAGAACTCCGGAGTTCGGAGTTTACTTAACATCAGTAATTTAAACATTTAAAAATTAAAAAAATTATATATTTATGATATTTATCTAATTGAAGACTATGCTTTGTATGCTATATATTGAATATTATAATGTTGAATACTATCCATATTTTTTCATTGTTTTAATTATGATTGCATATTATATCTTTTCTTTATAATAAATAAATATTATTGATAAATGATTTTTGAAGGAGGACATTATTTTAAAAAATAAAAAAATAAAAATTAGGCTCCAAAAAAAATATGTTTTTTTCATATATATATACGTATTTAAAATTGTTATTAGAAAAACTGGATTTTCAAAAAAACATATCGCGCTTGGCATCTGCATTAAGAAAAAGCCACGAACAACAGTTTTCAGATCTTAAATTTGAACAGCCTATTTATCTAGATGTCCTGTTGTAAACTGTTTTGGTTAAATGGTTAAAATTGATTGTTTCATTTCAATTTTAAGATTGTGTCATCTTCCCAATTCAAAACTTCAGACATTCAAAAGGTACATGACTCCTAAAATCTATTAAAATTACACTTTTTTAAAGCTCCTTCACACTTACGCACAATGCAAATGCAAAATGCACAAAGGCTAGTTGATACTTAGGCTAAAACGTTCTTTGAACAAAGTCCAAAGAACAAAATTCCTTTGGACTTTGTCTAAAAGACTTTTTTCCTTGAGCTTGGACTGTGTTTGTGTTTGGTTTCTTGCACGCTGTGTTTGTCCTTTAGACTTTGTCCAAAGGACAAACACAGCGTCAAAACTTTCTTTAGGCTTTGTCCTTTGGACTTTGTACAAAGGACAAATATTGTCCTTTGGACTTTGTACAAAGTAAAAATATTGTACAAAGGACAAATATTCTCTTTTGGCCTTTGTACAAAGGACAAATATTGTCCTTTGGACTGTGTACAAAGGATAAATATTGTCCTCTGGACTTTGTACAAAGGACAAATTTTTGGACTTTGTCCAAAAAAAAATATTGTCCTCTGGACTGTTCAAAGGACAATATTTCAAGTAGTATTCATATTTAGTCCAAAGGACGTATTGACTTTTCTGTAAATGTTTTAATTCCCGTTATTTTCGCCGTTATTAGAGTGCGTTACCAATGAAGTGAGACGGTCAGGGTGCGACTGCGTGCGAACGCACTCTGATTACCGGCGAAAATACAAGAATTAATACATCATTTACAAAAACAGTTTTCATCGGTGAAAAAGCAATCACGGGAACGGGTTAAGGATGAACCAGCCTTAATAGTACCTACTCACACTTGCGCACAATGCATAATGCATTAAAACTAATTTTTAGCCTAAATTATTGCTAAATACAGTTTAAAACGGTTATTTTTCCTATTAACAGACAACAACTAACACTAATATAGCGTTGCTCCACTTAAAAAAACTTAATATTGAAACCATGAATACCATAAATAATGCTAAATATCAGACGGAAAGGCGAAAAAAAACCTGAAAAAAGAAGCAAAATCTTTTTTAAAAATTTATTTTGCATAAAATTTTACATGATTCCAATTTTGTTATTTTGATAATTTATAATCTTTTGATAATTTATAATCTTTTTATTATTGTACGGTCGGTATCAAAGCTTCGGGAAAATTAAATAATAAATTTATTGAAATAAAATCAAATGAATTGAAAAAAACAAAATGCTAGTACTAAATGATTATGGTAAAATAATAATGATTTAAAAAATAAAATAATAATGGTTTATAAAATGATAATGGTTTAATATTCTAATTTGTTCTTATGAAAATGAAGCCAGGTAAGTGTTTTTGGCATTACATTATTATTTTAATTCTTTTTATTTATCGAGTAAATTCAAATTATAAAAAAAATCAAATCTGCTATCATTAACAAATTTCAAAAAATTAAGTTTAATGTCCGTAGGATGTTTATTTAAACAAAATTCTCCAAATTTACGCAAGTGTGTACCGTCAAAAAATGTATTTCTGTGTTGGTTTTTACTATTTTACTATTTTCGGCCGATATTCAACCAAACCTTGGGCCTGTAACTTCATGCCAAGTAAGTGTTGAGGATAGTTTCCGGTCGCTTCCAGGTAAGTGTACGTATTGCAATCTACGAGTTACTATAAATAGTAATCCAATTCGGTGTAGTGGCTGTGACAGGTTAACGCATTCTAAACATGTTCCGCTTTTCCATACTGAAAAGGACTTGGTTCATAGTGGTGCAAAACATTGGTACTGCTGGGACTGTGAATGGTTGGATTTTGCACCGTTTAAATGTTTGGAAGATTTTAATAGTTACTCTAATTTAACTGGTGAGTCATCATGTAAATTTTTGGGTAATAAGGAAACTAGCAGTGGTACAATTGCTGAGGAAACTTTTCAATATGTTTCCACTCCAATAAAACTTAACAAACTAGACCGACCTAGTGTAAATTCTCAAGATCTGTTATTATCTCCAATCAGAAGAGTTCCAGTTGTTGCAGATAATAATCGTAATACTTTTTCTCAAAATGCAGGTAATGTTTGGCTTTTTTATAACTTTTCTTTTAGTTTTCAATCGCATCAAGATCAAATTGAACAGAGTTTGGAAAATCAAATTTCACATGTATAAAATTCTTTTCAGCAAATGTAAATTCTTTGAGTGGAAAATTAAACGAGCTAAAAGCATTAATTGGTACTTGTGAAATTGGCGTATTAGCATTGCAGGAAACAAAATTTGTCCAACTGCACAATCGAGTAGTTATGCGTTACCTGGTTATAAGTTGTTTCGGAAAGATCAAACACAAAATGGTGGTGGCGTGTGTCTTTATGTTAGAAATGATTTAGACCCACGTCCGTTGCAAATTAACAACTTGTCACAGCATCTTGAAATAGTTTCAGTAGCTTTCCGCCTTGAAAGGCGGTGGTTTATTGCAGTATCTGCATATCGTCCTCCTGGACAAACTGCATATGAAAGGTTAGAAGCTTTGGATTGCTTAGCTGATTTTTTCGCTGGTTGTTGTGAACTGGCTGAAAATATTGTGTTGGGTGTGGATTTAAATATAAATTCTCTTAATCAACAAAGCTACGAGCCACTTAATATTATTTTAAGTGAATTTAATCTGCATCAACTAGTAAATTTTCCAACTCATTAATGTTGGTGAAAGCCAAACTTTAATTGATCATATAATTGTAGGGAATCGGCAGATAATTTTAGGTGATGTTTGGCCTGGTGCTCCTTTTGACGGTCACCATTGTAGCTTATTTGCAGTTCTGAATGGTAGACAAATTTCGCACATTTTTTCGAAATTTGTCGAAATTTTGACAAATTTCGAAAATGTAAGGTATATTGTTGGATGACTGTGCTGACTGGGATTCAATTAATGTAAGTTTATTTAATTTAAATCTTGATCAAATTGTTGAATCCGCCGAAAATGTTGAACAAGCTGTGTTATTGTGGAGTTCGGAAATTAGTCAAATATTTGAAAGGTATATACTGACAAAAATTATAAAAATAAGACCAAAAACGTTTTGGTTAAATAACAGTGTAATAAAATTGGTTCGCTTAAAAAATCAGGCATATAAAAAGCTCCGTCAAAACGATTCCTTGCAAAATTATCAAAAATTTAAGTTATTGCAAAAAAAAATGTCGAAAAATAATCGCTGCTGCAAAAGGTGAAAGCATTCAAAAAAAGTTTTCAAAGAGTTACTAATCCAGCTGAATTCTGGAAAACTGTAAAATATCTAAGAGGGTCACCAAAGGAACCTTTACCATCTATCTGTAGACCGGATGGCTCTTATGCGGTTAGCTGTGTTCAAAAGGCTGAGGAAATTTCCAAAGCTTTTTTTAGTTTCTGAAATTTAAATGACATTAACCCTTTTGCTATTCCTTTTGACTTATGTAATGTTATCATTATGAATTCCGTTGCCCACCTGCAAATAAAGTTACTTTAATATCGGATTGTAGTTTAAGAAGAGCAAATCAGTTAAGGATTAATGATTATGAATACCATTTGCCAGTTAAACATTTTTTCAGGACCAATTTATCCGCTCTAGGACAATCTGTGCGGCTATGGAATGATATTCCTACCATGATTTGTGATCAAAACAAGCACAGGTTTTTTAAAAAAATGCGTGAAAAACATTTTTTAAATAGTTTTTTAGAAAATAATTTGTATTACAACGTTATATAATTTTACATAGTGTATTATATTAATACTAATTTTTTTGTAAATGTTCACTGCGTTTAGTTGTTTGACATCTGTAAATTTTTCTCAAGACTTAGTTTCGGTTTTAACCGAGGAGTGTGACGGTTTGGTTTTGGTTTTGTCAATCGCGCTTTCAGTGAGTCCAGAATCATTTTGTGGGTGTGGTTGACATGGTTTTGACTGAACTGTTTCACTTCTGGGTATGTTATTGCAGTCAGGTTGTGGGTTTCAGTTGTCAAACGCGTTTATCTTTTATTTTATTTTTATTTTTTTGGTTTTGATTATGTAAAAGGTACATACAATTTCAAGTGCAGTTTTAACTAGCTTATGTATGTTTCCTGTTATTTTAACAAAATAAAATTCAATTCAATTCAATACACACAAAAATATCTTTTAAATTTTGTGTATAATGAAACATAAAGTCGTTTGTTCAAAAATATTTATAATTTGTCTTGTTTTTGAAGCAGAAGGGTACTGTGCAAAAAAACTTCATACTAATTTTTGAAGCGCGCTGCTACTCCAACAAAAATTGGAACGCCGCTTCAAGTCCGATATTGCATTTTGTGTAAGTGTGAACGCCTTTTTTCAGGGTTGTAATGCATTGTGCATTGTGCATAAGTGTGAACGGACGTTTACTTTTTTAAAAATTTATAAATAGTGAAATTTTTGTGATTGGTTTTAAAATTCTTCAACATAAACGACATTATAAATCAATATATAAAAAAACACAAGCCTAATATTAAAATCACGTTCAAAAGATAATATTTAAGAGTTAATATTCCAATCATGAGCCACCAGGCGATTTAATCCTTTGGGCCCACACCAACCATGTGAGTAAATTTTATAATTCATATATTTTATTTTCTTTATTACCAGGCTAAAGTACTTCTTCCTGCTCTATTTTACAGACCTTTCCAAATTTTTACAGAACAGAATTTTCGTTTCTACAGGACCAGAATTTCGAAACCAGTTTTTCAAAATACCAGAATATAAATACAGGAAATTTTTTTGGTTAGAATTTTTAGGACTGTTGTAAATTTTATGTTAACCCTTTTCAATTTTAAAAGTGAAAAAGCTCGTGTTAAACGCAAAACAACTATGGCGCTGGCAATCTTAATGTTAAATTTTGAAATTCCAGAATATATAGGTAGTTTTTATTTCGTCTTAGCCAATATAATGTTAAAACTTAAGATTCATCGGAAAGAGGATATTTGAACGTGCATACACCAGAAGCATTCCAAGTGTTGATATGCGCAGTTGATAAATTGCGGATTTTCGTGGACTGTCCATGAATTGTGATTAAATTGCATTGATCAATCGCGACTCTCTTGTGCTGTCTCAATCTCAACGCAATGTGCAATTTACAATTTTCTGTTTGAAGCACAAAACGAGTCTTTTAAATTAAACAGTTTTAGCAAATTTATATCATCTTTATAGATTTCCTCAATTACACTGCACACTTTTGGATCGTGTTTAACTTTCAATTTCAACATTTTACCTGAAGTAACGTTCAATTGAAATTATGCCACAAATGTATTAAATTAAAACCATTTGGCATTTAAACCTTTTGTAAGCGAAACCCAGTATGTTAAAAGATTGAACACATGGCAGACTGCGCAACAAAGATATGTAAGAATTTAGCGAAAAAATATGATTAATTATCTTGCCAAAATTCAACAAAGTGAGTATTGATTTCAAGAGCCGAAAAAACCAGAAGCAATTGGATTAAGTGTATAATAAATTCCGTTGTGTTGACGTTTTAAAAATTTAATGCACAATAAATGCAAGTTATAAAACAAAAACAACGAGTGATAATGACATACATTGTAGCACGCCACTTACGGGGAGGTACTGAGGCTTAGGTTTGCAGTTTATAGTCCTGTATTTTCGATAGCAAATTACTTTCCTTTATTTTGAACATAAACTCACGGTTTTCGGACGCCACATAAACACAAAATAAACGTGTTCACTAAAAATTCGCAACAATTTTTTTAAATGCTACTCTTAAATTTTTGAAACGTTAAACTCACCAAATAATAAAAAAAATTTTGTTTACTTAACCAAAACAATATAAAATTACTTTAAAACATATAAGATTTTATGGAGAATAATGACAGTTAATTCAATGTACACAAAGGGCTTGAGAAGATTTAAAAATAATTTGTATTCGACTTTGGTTAACGAAAAAAAACATAATCATAATACGCGAAAATAACAAATAAACATAAAGCAACTATTGTAAAAAAACAGCTGGTTGTAAATACTTTTTTCTTCCTTATTTTTTCGGTCTTATACAAAATATTTTCAATTCTTCTCGAGACCCTTGTGTACATTAAATTAACTGTCGTGATTCTCCATAAAAACAGTAAAATTATTTTAAAATTATAATCTTAATTTAAAGGGTAGTTTTGAAACGGTTACTTTTTTTGCCTTGTTTGCCAATGGTTTTTTTGGGTTAGAAACGCATGTGTTATATTCGCCACCTAGTGATGGGCGGAACTGCGGAACCCCCAAAACACCAGAACCGGAACCAGAACCGGAATTGAGATTTTTCAAAAATCCGGAATGGGAACCGGAACCGTAATTTCAAATTTTCTTCAGGACATCTGGAGCCCGGAACTGGAACGAACTGCCCATTTTTGCGCTACCTCCCCCCCCAAAAAAAACATTGAACTAATACTAAATTAAGCAGCTAATAAAAATACCGATTTGTGGCCTTTAGGTATAAAAATTTCTAATTGAACGTCTCACTAAATCCTGAAGAAGCTGTAGAATGATCAGTTTTTGAAGAATTCATTGTTTTAATTATCTTATTCACCACCGCTTCTTGTACTTTGGCCTGTTAGGTAGTTGCAGTGTTTATTATGTCACTTATATCTTAATATTTTAATAAAAGTGTTTTAAGAATCATATTATTATGATTTGAATATTTGATTACAATATAGATTTTTCAAAAAATGTAAACGTGCGGACAGGTTTGTTATATGCTAAAATGTAATAAATATTAAGTGTATGAAAAATATAGTTTATATTACTTTGCGCATGGAGAATGCAGAGTTTGCTGAAGTTGGAGGAGGGGAGGGAATTTGGAGCTGTAAATAAAGAATTGAAAGATATTATTTTAAGCCGTGAAAGCTTATCCTGACACTATTTATAAACCTAAAAATAAGTCCATCTATCGATCCAAGTGCTCTTACTGTGAGACGGCGTCCAATACCTATTAGACAATCTAATACCATACAACTTTTTAAAATTTTTTAATTTTTAATAACTCAATTAATTACGACATTTACCAGCCCAAGGCTATGAGTTTTCTAAAATATCTTATTTAACTTCGAAATTTTTGTGATTGAAGAAGAAATTTGAAACAGAGAAACAGGCAAAACTAAATAACCAGAAGTACTCATTACTCCTATTTTAAAAAAGAACCCCATAGCTAAACCGTTTATTTTTTTATCAGCATCTAATTAAAGCCGTCACCAGCACAATAATGGCAATACAGTAAATAATAGTAAATTTAAAACCGCAAGTTACCCTATAATTATTCATTATCGTGTTTGGTGCAGGCAAGAAAAAATGACTGTGTGTTAAACAGTTGTTCTAATTATATGTTAAACAATCCGCAATGTTAATTTTTCATGAGGTAGAAATATTTACCTGTGTAATAATTTACAGTTTGTTGATTTGAATAATGCTGAAATATTTGTTGGTATTATGTGAAAAAAACTTTCAGGTAGATTATTCACTAAACTGTAGGTTATTCTATAGTTTGAAGTAAATATTTTTTTCATTTAAATGTTTTTTCTTTACAAATGCGTGATTAATTTGTGGAATAATCCACACGTTGGAATTCAAGAAAAACCGTGAAATATTTGACAATATAATGTTGAATGCTTCTCACTTAGATTATTTAACAAACTATAGATTATTCCATCGGTTGTAGAAAATATTTCTATACCTGATCAAAAAGCAACTCTGTGAATTGCTCAACATATAATTAGAACAACAATGCTATTCTAATTCTTTAAATATTTTAATGCAATGACTTAATAAACACTACTTTTATTAGAAATTTCATCAATCCATGATAAAAATGTGGACTGTCTTTCGCCAAAAGAACCTTTAATTTTTTCTGTTTGAACATATAAGTTGACTTTAACAGTAATGACTGCGGCATTAAATGAATTATTTCATTATCAATATAGCGAAAACTTTGATAGTTTCGATTCCTGAAGAATTTTTTGATCAGAGGCAAAACACATGTTAAATTGGTGCGACATCCAAAGCAATGTGGCTGAAACAATGAATAAGGCTAAAAATTAAGGTTGCTACAGCATTATTTCTAATAATAAATGTCTTAAAATTTTATAGAAAGCAGTAGCATTCCTATCATCATCAACAACAAAAGTGAAATCATTAAAAAAATTACCTTGAAAATTTGTCCCACATCCCCTGGCATATGTGCGGCTGCACAAACATTTAACCATCCAGACAAAAATCTTTTAACTGGATGTCTCAATAGCAGTAAATTGTAGCGACAACTGATAGCTTGTTTTTCCATCGACAGTTGAGCTTTTATGGACTCTCTTAAAAATTATTTGACATAAAATTTAAATTTGAATTTTTAAACGTCCAGTTGGTTTTATTGATTTGGAATAAACGATTATGCGGAAACTTATTGAAGATCATGGCAGAAACGAATTGTATTTCAAAAAAGAATTTAAAATATGAGGATAGTCAGCGAAAAAAAAAGAAATTGCTTTATTCAATTATATAATAATGACTATTTGGATACGGAATTTTTTTGTTTCTGAAGACCTTCTTAGAGACCTATAATATTCTTAGTCAGCTTAGTCAGCTGTTAAATCTTGCAACAAAAATATTTTTTGCATTGATAGCATTCAAGTAGCCAAAGTTGCACAGTTAATATGGTCATGTCAAAATGATAAACAAAAAATTTTTAAAAAACTGAGTATAAAAATTCGATTATTGACCCGACTTGGTCTTTCACAGCACACCCAAATAAAAAATACTGACAAGCACCAATAATTATTTGCCACTGAACATTAGGAATACAGTAATGTTATTGTGAGTTCGATGCGCATGCGCATATGCACTTAAGATTAGAAATAATTTTTTTAAAAAACTTTTCCTTTTAGTTTGCGAATGAATTCGCATATCTTCTTCATGGTTGCCAAACTCCAAGTAGTACAGCAGATTGAAAACAACAGACGACATGGCTTTCTCAATGGGATAAAAGCAAATTCCATATTTTTGTGAACCGTACAACTGTGCATGTTACAGTAATATCAATAACAATTTCATAATTTATAAATTGGAACGAACAAAATGAAACACTTAAAACATTGAAAAGAATATATGTCTAATTTAAATGTCTCCAATTTCTTGCACACAAAATTTGCATAAGATAATTTGCATGACAAAACAATTTACGTGTCATTATCTATATTGAAACTGTGATCTCTAAAAAACATTTATGCGAAATTTCGATTCCCAAAAAAATACACCGTTTTTATGTTTTTAGCCAAAGTTTCTTGCCTAATATAGTGCAATTTTTTTTTCAAATGCACTTTATCATAATTTATAATAATTATTGTTATGGATTGCAATAATGAATGGCTGTAAATCTATTGTTTGCGTATCATTTTGACTGATTTAGCGATTAAAAATTTTTGTTGGTGATATTACTTGCCTTAGGGTGTGAAAAACCAAACTCTTTCAGTTTCAGCCGACACATATCCACTGGCTTAGTTTATGTTTCAAAAATTTATGTGCAGTCAATTTAACATTTTACCGTACATATTTAATATCATTATTATATATAAAAAAAACTAAACGACCAATCAGGTTCGCGCCAACCATGCTTATGCAAATTAAACGACACAGTATGCAAATTATTACTTACATAAGATACATCCATGAAACTTGGCTCAGGGTTAGGTAAACTGACTTTATTTGGCTTACTTCTGGACGCTTCAAAATATTAGTTATTTAAAACTAATTTTAAATAACTAATATTTTGTAGCGTCCAGAAATAAACAAAATAAAGTCAGTTTACCTAACTCTGAGCCAAGTTTCATGAATGAATCTCACGTACATAAGTAATAATTTGCATGCGTTTAATTTGCATAAGCATAGTTGGCGCGCATCTTATTGGTGTTTCAGTATGATTAATAGTACGTTCACTATTTTTTGCGCGGTTTTCCAATCAAACAACTAAGATGCCAATCTTTGTGAACGCACTTTTCAGATCTTAATCTTGTTTACGTGAAATTCAAAGATTGAGAAACGCAAACGAGTTAATATTCTTTAAGCTCCAGGTTTCTATTATTTTGCAAACATTCCAACTACTATACTTGCGGTTTCAATTTTCGCGGGCTACATTTTACATTGAAAAATTTATCAAAGTTCGTGAAACCGGCACGGCCACGCCGGCGTCGCCGCGCTGGCATGCTGGACAGGCCGGAGTGGCTTCGCCGGCGTGAACACCCCGGTTTAGTGAATACGGCTGCTTATTTTACATAAATTTTTAATGCACAACCTGGCAATGTTGCCATTGCAGTAGATTTACAAAAACAAAAGATGTCGTCGTGGAAAATCCATAAAGCAAACATCCGCCAAATAAACCAAACAGAAATGTTGTCGAGATTATTTTTAGCAACAGTTCAGCTTTTGATATTCTTATCTTCATGTGTGTTCCACCAATCAAAATCATAAATTGTTACAATAAAGCTATGTTCAATTAATCTAATTAATAAATTGTTGGTTTAAAAACATATTTTTCTGCGCTTTAAAACATTAATCATTGGCTGTTTCAGTGTTGAAGAAAAGTCAAGTGAAAACTTCTTCAAAATCACCATTTTCTGCCTACTGAAAAAAATTTAAAATTCTACATCGTACATATAGTCTACAGTAGCTTTGGAAGTTTACTGTCGTTCAAAAATCAGTACATTAAATGTTGATCTTACTTTTAAGCCTCGTAACAAAAATTAAAATACACACGCAAAATTGTAAATTTTAAATATACGCTTTTCAAACCCGGACCTAAAAATTAAATTTTTAAAAAATTCCTAAAGTCTTTTATTAAAAAAATAAGAATCTTTACAAAAGCACTTTGGAATTAATCTTTGCTCCTAAAAGCAGTTTAATACGTATTGTTGTATTTATCTTTTATATTCTACTCAGCACAAGGTGGATTTTCATACTTCAGTGGTTAAGTAAGCTTATCTTAAAAAAACTTCTTAAAAAGGCAAAAAACCGCCCCATTGAAAAGATCATAAACAATTAACCAAATTAATCGCGCTCAAATCTGCAAGAAATTTTTGTACTTATAGGCCACGAAAGAGCTGTATTATTTGCCAATAATAAAAAAATCTACCCTATACCAATAATAATTCGTTTGCGAATCTACCCTAATGATGGTGCTTTTTATATTAAATTATAATTTCAAAAAGAAAAAAATTATAACATATTTGTTTGTTTTTTTTTTAATTTTTGTTTTCACTCTTTTTGATAAACAAAAAACTAATTTTTATCGCAAACTTAAAATGGTATCCCATTTAAATAGGTCCCATTTAAATGTGATCCTATTTAAATAAGTCCCATTTAAATGGGACTTATTTAAATGGGATCCTATTTAAATGGGATACCATTTAAATAAGTCCCATTTAAATGGGACCAGGTCTTATTTAAATGGGATCCCATTTAAATGGGACCTGTTTTTTTCAAGCAGTTCGTTCTAAGTGTCTCATTTTTCTTTTATTATATATTTTTGCTTATAAGAGTGTTAATGAGTTTTTTAAAATTGTTGGTTATAACACGATAATTTATTCCCTATAAAACTATTCCAACTAATTTCTGCTTCACTCGGACCATTTCATAACTTTTTCATCATAGTTTTCTAAGATTAAGCAGGGAGGAGACAATGAGGACGAAACTAAAACTGCTTCGGGGAGAAATAGAAGGTATAGAAAGTACTGTTTTCTTTGTTAAAATAAAAGAATCTTAAGATGGAACCAAATAGGAGGCAACTAAAAATGTTACAGAATCTTTAAATCTGTAATTAAAAAATTGTTTGGACTTAAAGGTAAACCCAACGTGACTGCAACAGTTGTTCGCTGGATTAAAAAATTCCCTCCATTAATTAACCACTCAAATCACGAGAATCTTACGTCACTTTATCAACCAATTAGATTCGATGAAATGCCATATTAAATTAAATCTAATTGGCTGATAAAGTGATGTAAGATTCTCGTGATTTCAGTGGTTACTTAATGTCAGGCAGTTTTTAATCCAACGAACAACTGTTGCAGCCACGTTGGGTTTACCTTTAGTTTTAAGCTTGGGCTTATATGTATAGGCTTTAGATATTTCAAACTTTTCAGCTTCAAGTTTCAGCCCTAAGTTCCTTCGGCACCAAAACCCTAAATCCTAAATATCTTGCCTTTTGAATTATGTAAGTGTTCGTTCTTAACAAAATTTTTTTTATAACTGTCTGAACATTGGATTACGACAATAATATCTTTATAAACTGAAAGTCTTCTGTGCCTTAAGAATAGTCTAAGTAAATGAATTTATTTTCATCAATTTGTATACAATCGGATGGATCATATTTTGTTCTGAAAAACTCAGGGTTAGGCACTTTATCAATCAATTCTATAATTATACTAATTTACATCATACGACATAATTTACAATATATATTCAAAAAAATACTTTATAACAAAGCTGTTAATAATGTTTCAGAATCAGTACATGTTCATAAATTTTTAAACCATACTGTCATAGAGATACATTTAATAGACTACTTTTTAGTAATTTTGTAAATAAATAATATAAACAAGGCAATTTTTTTAAATAAGGCAATATTTTTTTAAATTAACGCCCCAAACTGTTAAAATATTTTATCGATTATCCCTCAGTTTTCTTATAAAATTCTTTGTTAACAAAAATTCTAAAAACCATTGTTTGTTATTTAAAAATTTACGAAATAAACAAGTTTTTATTGTTTTCAAATTTATATTTAAAGGCAGAATCAACATATGTAATTACTAAAAATTTGTTCAAATTTTAGCAACATTAAAAAACCCCAATACACGATTTATTTTTGGTAAAATAATAATAAATTTATAAAAACAAAAAAAAAACAAGAACATAAATTTATAATTTTTCAGAAAATAATTTTTTTTATAAAAAATACTTATTTTATATTTTGATTCCTTTAAATTAAATAATTCTTTCATACAATAACAAACAAAAAAAGATTTATTTTATGCACACTCAAAAGTAAAATCAGTCTACGATTTTAATTTTTAAAATTACAATTACTTACAAATAAAGTTTGTAAAAAAAGCAAATATAAACATAAAATTTAATTATTTGCACCTAAACGAGTCCCATAAATAACACTAAACTAAGCCTCTATTTAAATTATTATATCAATTTGTTCGATTGAAAGTTTACAAAGCACACTCACTATAGACAATAAAAACCATATCGAATTATGTACAAATTAACTAAAAGATTAAAACAAAATTCAGAGCTTTTTTCACTCCAGCGACCGTTTTTATGAACCCATAATGTAAATTTGCTTATGTCAAAAAATGAGATAACCGCAGCCGATCAGTAAATGATGGAAAAACACTTTTTGTGATAAAAAATATCCAAATGCCAACATTTCCGAGTAAAGTCAAATTTATTAACTACGGTATATCCAGTTAATGATTTCGATTTTAACAGAAAATTGCTTAAATAGGCAAAATGCGCGCTAAAAGTCCTAAACATACAATATCCGGTTGTAAAAACGATCGATTCGGCTAGATAAGGCTCACGACTCACAGTGAAGGCCAATGAAACATTATCATATGCGATCAAAATTGTATAATTACGCCGTATTTTCGTATTATTTTCATATGTTTTATTAGCGAAAATATCAACACATTTTTTGTGGTGTAGGATCAAAAAATTACAGAAACCGATACTGTCTCATGGCAACGATAATCGTGAAATTCAATACCTACAGGTTTCATATGCCTCAAAATGAGAGTGTGAGTACAGTCATTCAAACAATTAAAGTTTTTGGCTGCGTTTGTTCATTTATAAACCAAGTGATAAAAATATATGTACACAACTGTACTTACGGACGCATGTATGTAAAATCTGGTTCAATCAGTTTGTTTTACTGACCATTATGCTCGTTTTTTCAGTGAAATCAATGATATTGCACGGTATGCTTTTTTGCTTCAGAGGCTGCTAAAACCTTTTTTTTAATACATAAGTTTTTGGTGAACAATTTTTGAAAAAACGTTTGCGTCATAAGACATACGCAAACGTATTCGACTTGGTTTAGAAAGCTAAACAGTTCACACTCGCGGAATATCATCGAATTGAGATTTTGCATACGATATCAAATATTGCAGGCAGTTTTTATTTTTCCTCAGTACCATAGCTATTATTTTTTGTGGATTACACGGTTGACATTAATAATTAGCCTTTAACAAAGAACATCTTTATTAAAGAGTTGCAGTTTGAAAAATTTAAATTTGAACGGCGAATGGACTGCCGGGTATGTGTTTTTCTCCGTATTTGACGTAAATATAGGACACGCCTTTTTCTCTCACCAGATAGTTGACATTATACAGACCTCTTCCCGTGTGTTTGACATAGCACTCATCACTAGGTCCTTTAGGAGTCATAACTGTCACGTACAAAAGGTCTTGACCTAAAAGATTTCACGTTGATTATGTTAAAACTGTAATATTGGAAAATAATAAAATTTCTTCAAATTATTTGTCTACATGTATATTCCTCATGGAACTCATGGAACTTTCATTTTATAACTTTTGTAATTATAATTTCATTTTATAACTTTTGTAAAATTATTCGAGTGCAGCAGAACAAAAAAGTTGTCTTTTTATTGAGTTTAATTTTAAAATTTCTTAAATAGCAAACGTGAGAACACATTAAAAATATAAAAACTTTTAACACTATCCATAATTGTTAATTTAAAAAATGAAATATAACGTACAATTAAAAAACTAACGAATTAAGAAAAGTTCCAAAAAATTAAAATCAATTAAAAAATATTGATAAGACAGCTCTAAAATATTTTATAAATTAAGCCTTACCAGCTTTGCTACAGTCGACGGTGAAATGATTTTGCCTTCCAAGATAGGCTTTCTTTAGGCCCATGCCTTTACATTCCACTTTGGTGGCATCGCTTTTAAATTTCGGTACGTCTGTACTACTGATTCCTTTTCCTGTTTTGCTAATCGCTTGGATATTGACAGTTGAGGATTCATTGTAACCGCTGCCCCCAAGAGCTTTGCCTTAAAATGATTATTTGAGTATAATTTGGTAATTAATTTTGTAATGTGTTTTAAGGTACTGCATTAAAATTTCTGTGATGAAAAAACACGTATTTGTTTCGAAACGTAAAAAAAATAAAGATATTTCTATAATATTGAGGATAACGCATCATTTTTTTGAATTTAACCGCGAACGCCAGGAGCTTTGCTTTAAAATAAATTATTTAAAAAAGGTAGTGAAAAAAATTTAACAGCAAACTAAATATTTCCCGTTGTAAGCCATATTTTTAGAATTTTGCTTCCATTTATACACTGTATTGAAAGTTTTTTTTGTATGGTATATGTACACTTGAACTTTATATATTCTAAAATATATATACTAGTGATCTCTTTCTGACATTGATGGACCGTAAAATTTTAACTACAAATAGACGCAGTTAATGAATTCTGTGTTCTTGTTGCTGCCTATATGCTTTTAAGACGTAAAGTGTGAGATTTACACAGAAAATTGTTTATGTTAATTATTAATTAACGATGACAAATCAATCAACAAGAATATAATGTGCTCATTATTTTGTATAGAATTTAAAACAATTTCATTACATTGTGTAACTTCCGTATCAATTTCATTTACCTGAAATAACTACTTTAAACGGCGATCCTGGAACATGAATTCCATTGTATTTAATTGTCATAAAATAGTCTCCTGGAGCCATTGGAGTATAACGCACCTGCAAATCAAAACATCAATTATTGCATCGTAAGTTTAGTTAAAACGTTCATTTTTTATAGACCGTAATTAAAGTAATATTTGGTTTATGGTAATTATTGTACTGGATGCCTGATATACTTTCATGTTGAATGAAAAAATGAGCGGTTAAACAATGATGTATTTATAACTCACTCAGAAAAAACTAGGAAACATTCAACAAAACTGCAATGTATATTTGGTAATTTAAAATTCAAAATATCGTTGAAACTAAGACCTACTTTGTAGCCAACATCGACTTCGTAAGCGTCCAAGGTAACTTTGGAAGGGCCATCCACCGTCACCTGCAAGGTTCCGGCACCCGCATTACACGTATTAATAATGTATTCCAGTTTTTGTCCTGAAAACATTTTAGTAGGTTTTATGTATTCTTTCACTCTGCTGACGTTATCTGTTCCAATATATTGTGCCTTTCGTTTATATAGTTTTGTCCAAATTTTCAATATGTATTGGCAAAATGTTGAATTTTTAACTTTTAATAACCGCTTAAACAGTTTTATTATAATAATTTAAGTTTTAAATTTTAATTTTTATTTTTTCAATTTAAATTTAAACAAGTGACAATTTAATAGTGTAAATTACCGGGAAATGTGTTGTTACTTGTCGCTCTTGTGTCCATTAGGCTTTAAAGTCAGTTATACATAATTGTTACCTGTTTCTCCTCTTTTCAATCCTTCTCCGCTGGCTGTGACTGCCGTGGGGTCGGTCTCTTCTTTTCCACCGACCCTGATTCTGAAGGGAGAGTCGGGCATATGAGTCCCGTCCAGACTGATAGACACGTAGTGATTCCCGGCTTCTTTGGGAATAAACCTCACCGCGTAGGTTTCTAAAACAATAACATAAACGTATGAATATCACACACAAAATATCAAAAATTCAACTAGCCAAATAAGACGTAGGCTTAAAAACTGAAATAATAATACAAACATTATGGCTTAAAATTTTCAGCATAAACAGTTGAATTTAGCTTTAGGTTGGTGAACACACACCCCGACGAATGGTGGTTCCTATCAGATACTAAAGAGTCAGTTATAAAAGCTATTGTTAAAAGATTTGGTTCTTGTCTATTTAAATTAAAATTGGAAGCAAAAGTTGCTTTCTTGAATATAAATTTTTAAAGAATAAATTAGGTTTTTACTTACCTCCCTCGTCAATGGGCGTTATAAAGCAGTCGTCTTGTGTTCCTGAGGGTGTCACGAATTTTGCATCTAGATGACCTTTGGCACCATGAGTGAGAACTGTGAATGTGACAGGCTTATTCAACTTAAATAATTTTTTATGTACAAAAATAAGAATATTTTGCTAAATTTTCTTTTAAAAAATGGCCAAAAAGAGGCTTTCATATCTAAATTCACTATTGTGATAATGAACGTCGGTTAGGTTGGAGGGTTAGTGAAATATTGGTGATAGAATTCTTTACGTGCAAGTTTAATTTTATTATTATTACCAAAGCACCTAGTTTCAGAAAAAAAAACCCTAAAATCACGCTAAGCATTATCTTGATTTTTTTTGTTTTAATTTAATAGTGTTTTGGCTTCTTTACAAATGCCCTTTTTTATCTTACCTGGAGGCCTGTGTCGGGGAAGTGCGCGATGCCCAATTTTCTCGCCTCGCCTGTGGACGGGGAGCAGTGAATTTTAAAGGGGCTGTCCGGTATGTGCTTGTCGTCGAATTTGATGGCGACGACGTAGTCCCCGGGCTTGGGCAAGTTGTACACCACGTAGCAATTGCCGTCCTTGTGATCTTTGAAGTCGATCTTGGCCTTGGCCGGTCCCTCCACCGCCACGCTGATGTTGCCCGCCCCCGCCTCCCGGGTGTAGATGTTGAAGGAGGCTGAAATAAAAGACGAATATTATTCGCAACGCCGTTTATAGGCATAGGTACAATACACTGCAGTACGCAAAGCTATTTAAATCAACTGCGTATGGCTCGATACAACGTCAATCACGGGAACGGGCTAAACACTTTTCTATGCTACGACCGTGAAGTGTTTTGTAAGTGTATTAATTCTCATTATTTTCGCTGGTAATCAGAGTCCGTTCGCAAAGGTCTGCACCAGGGGGAAAAGTCAATCACGCGAATACACTCCGATTACCAGCAAAAATAATGGTACATTTACATTTACCTTTACAAATACATTCACAAAAACACTTTTCACGGGAAAGGGTTAAATGAATACGCTCTGATTACCAGCGAAAATAACGGTGCATTTAGATTTACATTTACAAATACATTTACAAAAACCCTTTTCACAGGAAAGGGTTAAGCAAGGGATTTCCACATTACTTTGTAATTGTATACTTTTTGTTTATTGTATACTGACATTTTAACTTTTGTATATCAATCAACTTATGTAAAAATTTAAAAAAAGCTGTTTGTATTTGTATGGCAACAAAACTCAAAAAAATTACCGTCGTAATTAAAAAAATTATTATCGAACTGATAAACTATATCCGAGTATTTTAAAATCAGTATAAAAATAATCCCTCTGTTTTAAATCCAACAAAATAACAGAAAAAAATTTACAAATTATTTTCTCAAAGGAATCAAAAACTATATAAAATTCTAAATAAATATAATATAAACTTCAATCTGGAAAATTTTATCGTTTTATTTTTCTTACTTGGTATTTTTACTTCGGCTTGTAAAAGACCAGGGCCACCAGCTCTGACTTTGTGGGCGCCGCCTTCCTTGAATTGACCGACAGTAAACTGGAACGGACTTCCAGAGGCGTGAATACCCTGTAAAATTATAAATTTCATCATCTTGCAAACAACAGTTTATAATTTTTGGATAAAGATTATAACTTAAAAATAAATACGTAAATAAATAAATTAAATTAAAAAACGCAGTCATTTTTACCTTATGTAGTACTGAAATGGTATGGAGCCCGGATTCTTTGGGAGTAAATCGCACAATATATTCCCCTTCTGCCACTTCCATTAATTCCACGTCTTCTGATCTACCTTAAAAAACCAGACGTTGGTGACAAAAGTCCTATTTAGGAACATGTTGTTTGGTGTTAAATTTCTTAAAAATTCAGGTATAAAGATTCTTTAAAACGCTATAAAATCACTTTCAGCGAATGAATGCTGAAAAATTGATTGTTATGAATTTTATATTTAGGGTATTTTTGTTTATGTAATTAAATATTTTTCCCATTATTTTCATGTTATATATTTGTTAAAACTTTTAAAAAATTAATATATACACAATTTTGTACATCAACTAAAAATTTCATGACATTGAACGCTTGTCTGAAAACTATAACTCCAAATGAATAGTTTTTTTAATTGGTGAAAAGCATAGTAAAGAAACAGTTAACATTGTAATAAGTACGCCATCTAAGGACAACTATTATTACAATAAAAGAACTACCAAACTTAATTTAAAAATTTAAACTTAGTAGAACGTATATTGTATTGCTTGTTAGTTATATAATATGTAGTTATACATAATGACCATATATACCTTCTGGGGTAAGGAGTTTGGCGGCTAGATTCATTGGGCTGGTGTTTGGCAATGTAAGGCACAACTCGCACTGTTGGCCGGCAGAAACCACGCTGGAAGGGTTTTTCTTTTTGGACACGGACTCCGAAACCGTACCCATACCTTGGCCTTGGCAACTTATCGTAAACGGACTGCCTAAAATCATCTCTAATTTATTCTTGTAAACAGTTAGTTATTGTATGTAAATCAGTAGTTAGGCTAGAAGTTAAGAGCGTAAATATCTGGTTTGTTCAATTTAATCAAGTTTAATTTTGATTTTTTTTGTCGCCTATTTTATTAGAAAAACTAATTTTTCCAAACAATACTAAAATTGATTACCGGAAACGTGATGGTCAGCAAATTTGACAGATAGTACGTAGATTCCAGGTTCCGTGGGTTTATATAGAATTTTGCAGGTTCCATCTTTATTGTCTTTGCATTGAAGCTCGGCTTTGGAAGGTCCTTCCAGTGATAAACTAAGGCCACCAAAGCCTAAATTTTACTGTTTTTATTACATTTGATATTAATTCTTCATATTCATATTTTTTAAGTTTTATAATTTTATGTTTATTTTATTGTATCATAACAACTAAAAATTATTTTTTCTTCAATTTTTATTTATAATTTTTATGTTTAATTACATCATAGATCTTTAGTTGCAACATTTTTTCTGTAAATCTAAAAATTTAATAAATTTCCGTTCAATTGCTATAAACATACCAGCATTCCTTGTATCGACAGTAAATTCATTTTGCTGCTGGGTTTGAGCTTGCTGTAATCCATTTCCAGTCACTTTTACTTTACCTGCGTTTCCAACCTATAACTGACTTATAAATAAAAAGGTGTATTAACAAATCATTAAAAAACATATCCTAGTTAAAAATTAAAGACAAATTCACAGTTAGTCACATAAAAACAAACGGATTTTTTTAATATTTTGCAGAAAATAATCCTAACAAACCATAAGCTTAAATGCTAAATTTGAATCAATTCCGATTATTTGTGGGCATTTTTTTCCAAAAAAAATTGGCTACGATGGTTGACATTTTTTTTAAATCCACCCCTACTTGTTTTCTCGTTTGAAACTGAAGGAGTTTGGCGATTTGTTTTTAAGTTTCGAAGAACTAAAATTTTATTTTTAATTTATTTCAATTAAAATATTGGTTTATGGTTAAAAATCAACTATTGATTATAACATAAACCACAAATAAAATTTAAAAAAACATATCGAAACCTACTTTTTCGGAAAATAATCGTATTGATTTATTATTGGTCGGAATGGATTAAATCTTCAAAAAATCAAGTTTTTGGTTACCTAAATATCTTTCTAGAAAGTTTGTCTAAATCTCTCCACTATTAACGAACTCAATTTATTTAGGATATAATATCCGTCTTTCAATTTATCTTTAACCAATAAGATTTAATGACCTATCAGCTAGTAAACTAGCTTCTTCCTATGCTACCAGTAAACTATAAAGCTAGTCAGTATAGCTCTTATGAGCAAAAGTACCATCATTTTATTTTAAAATGATTTGTGTTTTAAATTACAATTTATCAAGAATGCATAAAAATTAAAATTTTTATGTATTCTTCAATTCATTTAATTATTATAATAAACAGAGGATAGTAATAAAATATAAATATATAAAAACTTTTAAATCATGTATTTTTGGTTGCAAGAGAAAACAGTTTATTTTATTTAAAAAAAAATTTATAATACAAAAAACAGTTTATATTATTAACTACGGAGTGGTCCAGCAGTTATTTCATTTGCATATCAAAGCAAATAATGACGTATAAGTTTCATAAAGGATATTGGTGTACCATTTGCAGTGTCATTGAATTTATCAAAATTCAGCACACTCCTATATTTTTGGTTAATTTTTTTACAAATTTCATAAATAATTATAGTTCTTTACTTCTTTTTCTCCAACGTGTATTCTAAAAGGTGCCGAGGGGAGAAGGGTCCCTTTCTTTTTCACTGACACCAAATGTTCCCCGACTTCTCTTGGAGTGAAAGAAATGCCTAAAAATTATCATATTATAGTCTTTAAATTTAAAAAAAAATTAAAATTTGTTTACATTCAGAAATTTTTTTGATAATAAACGACTTTAAACTTTTATTCTAAATTGTTGTCTACTAAATTTAATGTTTTTATAGTTTTGGTAGAAATATAAATATTCTAATAAGTATGATGAAAAACACAAACACAAACGAACACAACATTGAATCACCTTTAACCTTTGAATATTCCTTAAGGTGAGGAAGTGCTGCAGAAAAAAAAAATAGTGTGTACACATTAAAATGATATGAAATTTATATTTGAATATTTTTTAAGATAAGGAAGTGCTGCCGAAAGAAAAAAAAAGTGTATTAATACTAAATTATATGAAATTTTTATAAACTGTTAGCTTTCATTGATCATTTTACTATCATTTACACAAGGTAAGGTTTATATTGTCAATTGACATTTTTCATGGGTTAATTAATGCTGATGACTGCAGCTTCTTACTTTATGATTCAATAAAAATTTTAATATTAATAGGTTTATTTTAACTTAATTTACACAAAAAACACAAACATGACTTTCGGAAATCTATTTTATTCTTTTTTGTTTCTTACTGATTATGTTTTAAATTTCTTAAATATGCAGGATTTCTAAATTTTTTGCGAAATTAATATTTTTACAGCAAAAACCAAACGTGAGGCTGGTTTATTTGTTCTTTAGTAATTAAAATATGGGAGGGACATGGGTACAAATCCCATACGTGGACCAATTATTAGTTTGACCGATCTAAAAGTAATATAAAGTTATAAGACATTTTAAACCCTAAATCCTACATGTAAACTTTTTTTAAACTTTTAGATATTTTTAAATTCTCTAGACTTCTAGCAATGCAAAATATAAGTTTCAATATATTTTGTTGCTGAACAAAATTTTATTCTTGACAGCATAAATTTTACATACAAAAAATAGGCAATTTTTAGGTTTAAATGGGCTCATAGCTCTCTACGGAAGATTTAAATCCCAAAAATAATTTCAAAAATGAAGTTAACGTGTCCTATTTAGGATATAAAGATGTTTTCCTATTTTACTTTTAGGTCGGTTAGTCAAACTAATAATAATGGTGAACGTATGAGACTTGTAACGGGGGTAGGTGGTAGTTAATCATATGAGACCAATTTAGTACCATTTATATCAACCAATAAGAAGTCAAAAAAGATACAGATTAAATTGAGATTGATATTAATACAAAGCACGAAATTTCTTTTGTTTAATTCCACTACCTGTCCCCTCCCTCCGAACAAATAAACCAAGCAGACCTGGTTTACTTTTGGTACTCAGATCAGTTGAATATTTTGACCAAAATAAAAAGTTGAAAATTTCGATAATGACATACCCAAATGGCCTTCGTCAAGTTTCCGGATAAAACAAGGCTCTTCAATGCCGGAAGGGCTTTTTATTGAAGCGCTAAGGCCGCGAATATCCGGCTCCGAAATTTTCAACGAAACCTCACTCGTAGAACCGACGGATAAATGAGCTCGTTTCCTGCCTTCTCCTAAACATTTTTTACCAATTACATTGTTTATGAACATAGGTAAAGATACACTAAATCAGTTAAAATGCACCTATTTGTAAACTCCGTATCACATTTACACTTGTAATGCAAGTTTAAATAAAAATCATTGCTGTTTATTAGGATTGCTGGAGCTGATCGATTTTAGCTTTGTAAAGTCAATATAAAAATTATGTATGTTTTATTTATTTTATACAGAAAAAGTGTAAAATCTTGTAAATTGACCATTTTGTTGACTTCATATGCTTTGCTTACTTAATTTTCACACTACACGTCATTTTTGAACAAAGTATAGTTATTTTTGATGGTACGGGGTCTTTAGAGCCGCAAGTAGGGAACTTGGAGCCGCCGGAAAAAATTTTCACCTTTTTTTAGGCTTCGCTTAGGCTTAGGTATAGGTTTTATCGATTTTTATTTTGGGCTCCAAGTTCCCTCGGCTCCATCGACCCTAAACCTTTTTGATGTTTGCATACTGACATCGGCTCATTATTCCGTAGTAACAATCAAATAATGACGTTTTAGTAGGGAACTTGGAGTTGTCGAAAAAATTTTGAACCTGTAGTTTTTAATGAAAAAAAAATATTTTGGGCTTAGGTTTTGATTTAGGCTTAGGCTTCGGTATAGGTTTAGGGTCTTTTACTTTCGACTACAGGTTTTCAACTTAATGTCTCCGAGTACTCTCTTTAAGCCTAGTTCACACCGAACTGACAAGTGACAACGCGTTTCCCGTGCATTTAAACTGTTGCAATGTCACTTGTCACCGCGGTGTGAACGTGTTGCCACTTGTCACTCCGGTGTAAACTAGGCTTTACGGCTTTACGGCTCTATGTTTCCCATTTCTGAGTCAAAAATTCACATACAAGTTTCATCAATCCTAAATCACCACGACTTACCTGAAACTCGGGCTGTGAACGGGGATCCCTGGATTTCCTTTTCGGCGAATTTAATGTGGATCTTGTACTCCCCGGGCGATGGTGGTATCCAACTCACGGAACAAGTACCGTCCTTATTGTCGTGACACTTCAGTTCCGCTTTGGCCGGTCCCTCTACGAAAACCTGCAGACCGCCTGAAAAAGCAAATCAAGTATGACCGATTGCATCTGGAGATTTGTAAGTGTTCGAATTTGCAACAAAAAAAACTGATTTGACATTTCCACATTTGTTAGAAAGTTATTGGCAAACACTTTCTATTTTAGCCGTTCTGTTAGTTGAACATTTATTAAAGGGTTGTTCTATTTACTGTTTTGTTGTTCTGGTATTTATTAAAAGGTCTTTAATTGTGACAAGATCGTTTTTGAACAATGAAATATGGCGCTAAGCAAAAAATCTTCTAAAATAAAAACTGTTGTAGGTACCAGGGGTGGATAATAAGTTTTAGAAAACAAAGTTAGAATAAAAGTAAATTTAAATAACTAAATAAAGTAAGACACCTGCGACAATAATTATTAAAATCAAAATTTATTACAGTTGATAAAAAAATAAAATTTCAAAAAATATGCTGGGATTTAAAAATGAAGACTACTGTTATTTTAGATTTTTAAAATGCATGGCGTATGTTTTAAAATCAAATAAAATATTTTTTAAACTTTCCATTTTAATTAAATCGGACTCCAGTGGTTTTATTGAACTAAATAAAAAAATATAGAGCGACACAAAATTTTAAAAACATAATTTAAACAACTTTAAATTACGGTAAAAAATCTGCCACGTGTAAAAATTAATTTACAAAATTCCAGAAAATTCGGATATGAGTATAAGTTGCAATATTAAAAATAAGTATAAAGAAAAAGTACACAGTGGTTTTATTGAACTAAATAAAAAATATAGAGCGACACAAAATTTTAAAAACATAATTTAAACAACCTTAAATTACGGTAAGAAATCTGCCACGTGTAAAAATTAACTCACAAAATTCCAGAAAATTCGGATATGAGTATAAGTTGCAATATTAAAAATAAGTAGAAAGAAAAAGTTAGTGTCAAAAATTATTTTAGTATATGAAGTACCGTAGTGTAAGCACTAGTTACTGTCAGTTAAGAAACGTAAACCAAAACACAGACTGTTTTTTTATTAGTTTGTTTAAATAAATCGATATGACATAAGAACTAATATTTAAACTAAACTATAATAGTTTGGTCACGCCCAAAAATTAAAACAACCTGAGTTTTCAAATTTTGTTTTATTTAATATGAAATAAATGGAAAAAACAACAATTTGATTTTAATTTTCTAAGATTTTAATTTTCTAAATTTTCAATTTTCTAAAGTGTTTCCTGTTTAGAAACTTTTTTAGCAAAAAAGGCACACCAAAGCCTAAAACATATTTGGAACAACAAAAAAAACATAAAACACATCAGTTTAAACTAAGCACTGCACAGCAATCTCCCCTTACCAGGACCGATCATGCCTTTTCCTGTAAATAAAATAGAAATACAGAAAAGAAAAATTAAAAAGAAAATAATGGGAAAATGTAAGTATAAGTAGAAAATTTTTAAAAGGATCTATTGAATTTTTATAGTTTTATTAATTAAATAAAGTAAAAGTACCTAACTACACTAAAGGTAAAAAAACCACACTTGAAGTGATTTATTTTTTTAGAAAATAAAACAAGGGAGCATGTAATAACTAATCAAATGAAAGCAATTTGGAACCAGTTATATCAATTAATTATATAATTCATAAGATTCAGTGGTTGAATTAAGATTGGTTGATATAAGTGGCAATAAATTGTTTTGATTTGCTTGGTTATGTACCATATATATATATATATATATATATATATATATATATATATATATATATATATATATATATATATATATATATATATATATATATATATATATATATATATATATATATTTATATATATATATATATATTTATATATATATATATATATACAGCCCTTTTTCATTCACTGAGCCACATTTGATATGTCTTAAATTTTGCTGCAATAGACTATTGAAAGTTCAGTAAATTCAGTTAACTTGTAATATTCTAATGAAAAACCATTAAAAATATCGTTATTTAAATACATTTTGGTATGTAAAACAGGTAAGTACTTTGGTGTTATCCTAAAAAATATGTTTTATTCCAGCATTAATGGAGCACATTACAATGTATATATAAGTTGCTAATTGGATGTAAAATAAATAATATAAACTGATCAAAAATTGTCTCATTATGATTTTAACCGGAGTTTGAATAACAAATTTATGATGAGCAGGCGTCTGTCCTCATGAAACTAAAAACAGGTGTCGTAATAACAGAGAGCTGTCAACATGACAAGTAAAGATGTCATGTTAACTGACAATAGTAATGTCCTTAAAGGGTGTGATTGTGGGACTAAGGTGTCATCGTCACAGACGATTACACCATTTGTCAAACAAATAAGATTCATTAATATTTAAAAAGGATTTACAAAAAAAAACATATATTTTGACCACGGTGAAAGAGTCATTTGTCACAGCAACACAAGCCCATCAGGGTGACACAGATCATTTTAAAATTATGGAAATATTTTTCAAAACGCTAATATAAGTAACGAAACGTTGCGGCTTAATAAAGAGTTAAAAATGAGTCACTGTTCTTAAGATTTTAAAGTGATTGTGATTTATTCTGCCATAAGAATTTGGTTATTTTTTGTGCACGAAGTTGAAAATACGCGTACCTGCCCCAGCATCTCTGGCGCACACAGTAAAGGCGGCTGGATCACCGGCGGTTCCGTACAGCAGTCCTTGACCGAAAGCTGTAACATAACCTTCGGGAACATTTTCAACATGAAATTGAAATGGACTTCCTGTAACAAATAAAATACATTTACTATTCGCCTAAAAATAGAAGAAATTTTCAAAAATTTTATTTTGTTTTAAAACAAACGTTATATTCTAATTTTTTTGCTCCGTTTGCGACATTCTATTGAGCAATGTAACCGTCGTACTTTGTTTGTTTATAAATTTGTGTATTGATTGCGAAAATTGCAACGTTTTGTTGATAATAATTAGCATCCACTGCTTATGGGTTGTGTTTTAATTTTTAATTAAACATTGTTTCCTGTCAAAAATAATTCTAAAGTTTTTATCATAATCTCATCTAATAAACTGTATGGACCTCAAAAAAACAGGTAACAAAACCATGGAGCTGGTTCCCCTAAAAAAATAAAATTTGGTATAAAGTATTTGAAGATCTTAAAATTTTAAAGTATTAGTTTTAGAAATTGAAATTACCTTTAACGTGCATTCCATTGTATTTCACCAGAAGCTCATGAAGACCCTTTTCATGTGGTTGATATTTAATGGTAACGGAACCGTCCGCATTTTCCTTGATCTGAGGAACGTCCGTGTTTTTAGTCGGCATGATCACTTCGGCTAAAAATTAATAAAATTGTTGCCTATATTCTTCTGATAACATCAAATGTAGCATATGCTATGTAACTATAGATTATTAGTTTGAAAATATTTTGTTTTATCATGCAAAGATGCAAAAAATAGAGCGCAAAGTTTAAAATTGCTAAAACAATTGTTTAAGCCTAATATTAAACCAAAACCTATATTTTTACTTTGGGCCCATTTGTGCGTTACCAAGTTTCAAAAACAGTTTCAAATGGTTCTAAGAATATAAACCATAAATTGTAGTCGGTATGTAAAAGTTTTACCGCGCTACGATTGTAATATTCTTTTACACCAAATTTGATATGCTATAAGTAAATTTTGCCTATTTTTAAGTTTTTGATATAAGTTTAAAAACATTTCTAAAAAACCCTAAATTAAATCCATGGCAGTTTTTCTAGTTTTAAAGCCAAGAAAAGTTTAACAATATATAACATTACTTATAAAACAAATAACATTTATTTAAAAAATTTTATACTTTTTATAGACTTTGCAGAAGAAATTCCAAAACAATAACACTTTTCACCATACCGAAAAGTTTCAAAGACTTCACGACGCTTGCTCTTTAACACAGTTAATTCTGTGCCGTAGATATAACGCATTTTTGGGACACTGTTTTTGTGTTGTAATACAAAGCATATAATATATTTCAAATGGATATTTTTTACTTTCCTTTAAATAAGTTTTTGGGTTACTTTTTAGATTTTTTTCAAGTTTTTTCAAATGCATTAAGACAAAAATGCAGAAAAAATTACGCAATATAAATTACTTTTATAATTAAAATCAAAGAATTACAACGGCAAAAAAATTTAAAAATATACTAAAGATTTGGATAACGCAAAAAAACTTGTTCACCAGTTATTATATATTTTATACATTAAAAACAAAATGATGATATTCATATATCTTACCAATAGACCAAAACTGGTTTAACTTTAAAATTCTACAAACTTTTGCAGGTTTTTGCACTAGTTTTTAAAAGCTTAACTTTACAATTTCTTTTCTATTCTACGAGGTAACGTATACATGTTGTTAAAAATGTAAAATTCTTTTGTTGCGTCAAACCTTTTTTCGTTAAAAAAACGTTTAAACAACAGTTGCTCATTTATTTATCAAATTTAGTTTTATTTAAAAAATTTCGTTTGAAATAACCTAAAATGAAAATCTATATTGCAACAATTCAAAACTGAAAAAAAAAACAAAAGTTTTTTTAACTCTTTATAAAAATGTCGCTACTGTTTAATGACATATTTTGATTTTAGGGATTTTTTTTTAATTTTCAACTATAGCTGAGAAAGAACAAATTTTAATTTAAAGTTATTCAAAATGTAAAATTTCACGTGATTTTTGAAATATTAAAAAAAATGAGAGATTAAAACTGAGAAAACTCATTATTATAAGATTTAAATTTTTATATCCTTTGTCAAAAAAATTATTTATTTTATTTTGGGCAAAAATAAATGAAACTAGTATATTAATGATTGTATTTCTATTAAGTATAAAAAATACAACTGCTTACATTTATTTACGTAAAACAACAGGAGAAACATTTTACATTCTGCTTTAGAAACATATTATTCATTTCCGCACACCCAAATTATTTCTGAAAACGGAGTAGCTTTTTTGTTTTGATTAGTTTGCAATATGGAATCAAATATTTGTTTTGGATAGTTTAATTTGATTGTTGAGTTTTTTAAAGTTTTAAAAAGTAAATGTTTTCCTAAATGAACAGCAATTAAGTATTTGAATATCAAAGAGTTATGTTTTGATAATCTTTTTCCATATACTAATATTGTAAAAGCTTCAATGTGCGATAGGCTCAAAAAACGTTTTTTACGTACGTGACTGAAAATATATAGGTTCAAAATTAATACCTGCACGGAAATTCGATGCGCTAACTTTATATACGTCGAGAGCACTGCCATTAAGATCAACATTCCAACATAAGCCATATTTTTATCCTCACTTGATTTAAAAATATGTAACTATAAAAGATATTCCTTATCTTTTTTATTCAGCCTTACTTCAAACTGAGTTACAGCTACAGGAAGGAGTTAGCTCACTGGTCACGCCAAAATTAAAAATTACAAAATCTTAGCTTTGAAAGACAACGATTTACTTTTAATGAATTAATTGATTAACTAAAATTTAACTTATTTTTGAAAGATAAAAAACAAGATTTTAAAGTTATAATTGTTTCTAGCTAATAAAACTGGGGGATTCTTGACATATAAAAAAACTAATTACCAAGCTGAAGATTCTTAAATGGGATAAAATAAGTTTTTCAATTTTTTTTATTTTGCTTTCTTTCACACCAAAACTTTTTAAACAATTTTTTTCTCACAGAAGCAGAAAAAGCGTCAAAAGTTTTTTTATCCATTCCCTACTATTATTTTTATAGTTTTTATTATGCAATAAATAAATAGCTGTTTTTTTTAAACAAAACATCAGCGATTTTCGTCAAAAAACAGCAATTTTTAAGTGTAAAAGGCTGTGATTTTAAAAAAAACTAAGACACCAATTTGCGTCTTACTTTTTAAATACACGAATTACTAAAAAAGCCCTGGTAGCCAAAAGCTTAATACTTTAAATTCGGTTGTTTTTTGGCTAATATTAAAAAAACTAGAAACCAGCAAAATTTTTTACAAAAAGTGCGTAATGTTTCTATAAAACAGCACAGTTTTAAAGCACCTTAAACACTGTTTTAAAAACTTCTTCAAATCCTTTTTAACTACGTATAATATTTACACAAATGAATTACTTTTTGATAAGGGAAACCTGGAACCGAATTACCTGGGAGTTTTCGAAATTTGAGCTTAAACTTAAAACTTTTCTTTAAGGTCATTTAAACTTAAACCTGTAGCCGATTTTCCGTTTAATAATAGTAGTTCCCATTATTTCGACTCCGATTTCCCAAAATTTTACAACGGTGGTAATTTTTCTGCTTACCGCAACAAGTAGCCCATACCCTTTTTAATGTCATATCTGCGTGGTTAGTCAAACTAGTGATGTTCCTCGGAGCTCCGAAGCTTTACCCTATTTTTGAGCTAATTTAGCAAATAAAATCGAATTTAAAACGTATTGTAAGCTTAAAAGCATTGAAATTGCTGATTCAAAGAACGGAGCTCCGGATTTCCATTTGCTCCAGTGGCCGTAGCTCATCTTGAAGGATAGAAACATCACCAGTTCAAACATAAATGAACATTTTTATCATTACAGGCGGAAACTCCGGAGAAGTTAAAAAGCAGCACGAGGAAGTCACCTCTGGCTCTACTCAGTTCCAGCAATTTGCCACCCGTGGAATTCTGGAACATACCCCTCTCCAAAGACCTGAATTCAAAATTTCTTACAGGTAGATATTATTGCTTAAATTTTTCCTCTTTGCATTAAAAGAATTAAAATGCTCTCATTGTCGTAGCAGTGATTGTCATTTTAAAATTTTTGCTAACTAATTCTTTTTTAAATTTATTAAATATGGTAAATATATAGCTCGAAAAATGCGGCTAAAATAATTTAAATTTATTTCAAAGTTAAAGTAGCTTAATCAAATAATAAAAATATTATTGATTTAATTGCTGTAGCTTTGTTTTGTTTTTTTCTGTTGTGAAGTTGTGGAGCTCTGGAGCATGAAATTTTGGTTGAAACATTACTCAATATCAAAATTACAAATTTAATACGTACTTGCGATTGGAGACTGTTTTTCGATTATTACCTTGTTTTTTCAACAGTTTGGATTATCTATCTTTTATGTTTGTATAGGACTTTAATTGCAAAAAGCTATATAAATCAAAATGGATATTTCATGTCGAAATTTTGTCCTGAAGTTTTTTTGTCTGTTTTTTGAATATTATTTTTCCCATCAAAACCCCATCAGCTTGGTAAATTAGTTTTTTATTGGCATTCAAACAGTTTTATTTGATGTAAAAATATATAATTCAGTTTTTGTAATTGCAAAGCCAATATTTAGGTTAATTTAATTCCATAGCAATAAACTGTTACTATTTCAACAAAGCATTTATGATTAATTTTAGCTATGCAAAGTTTGAATCAAGCGGTAAAAAAGATAAATTCTATTTAATATTTATATATTTTTAATAAACTGACATTAATATAAGCTACTTAATACTATATTAATGTCTTACGTAATGTAGTTTCCCCCAGTAGTAGCGTGAAGGTCTAAAAAGTCTTCAATCTCTATTAGCTAGGACAGCGAAAGCGTGCCTGTGCTAACATTTCTTTTAAAATCTAATTTCCCGAAAAAAAAGTCTCCCGACATAAGTTTACATTAACTCAGACAGAACTTTTTTTTATGACAAGGTACTAATTTTCGGAAATAATATATTGGCTGATTTTTTAACAGCATTCTAGAAATGAATAATATGTTTCTAAAGCAGAATGTAAAATGTTTCCCCTGTTGTTTTACGTAAATAAATGTAAGCAGTTGTCATTTTTTATACTTAATAGAAATAGAATCATTAATATACTAGTTTCATTTATTTTTGGAATAAAATAAATAATTTTTTTGACAAAGGATATAAAAATTTAAATCTTATAAATAAATTTTCTCAGTTTTAATCTCTCATTTTTTTAATATTTTCAAAATCACGTGAAATTTTACATTTGAATAACTTTAAATTAAAATTTGTTCTTCTCAGCTATAGTTGAAAATTAAAAAAAAATCCTAAATCAAAATATGTCGTAAACAGTAGCGACATTTTTATAAAGAGTTAAAAAAACTTTTGTTTTTTTTTTAAGTTTTGAATTGTTGCAATATAGATTTTCATTTAGGATTTAAACGAAATTTTTTAAATAAAACTAAATTTGATAAATAAATGAGCAACTGTTGTTTAAACGTTTTTTTAACGAAAAAAGGTTTGACGCAACAAAAGAATTTTACATTTTTAACAACATGTATACGTTACCTCGTAGAATAGAAAAGAAATTGTAAAGTTAAGCTTTTAAAAACTAGTGCAAAAACCTGCAAAAGTTTGTAGAATTTTAAAGTTAAACCATTTTGGTCTATTGGTAAGATATATGAATATCATCATTTTGTTTTTAATGTATAAAATATATAATAACTGGTGAACAAGTTTTTTTGCGTTATCCAAATCTTTAGTATATTTTAAAATTTTTTTGCCGTTGTAATTCTTTGATTTTAATTATAAAAGTAATTTATATTGCGTAATTTTTTCTGCATTTTTGTCTTAATGCATTTGAAAAAACTTGGGAATATCTAAAAAGTAACCCGAAAACTTATTTAAAGGAAAGTAAAAAATATCCATTTGAAATATATTATATGCTTTGTATTACAACACAAAAACAGTGTCCCAAAAATGCGTTATATCTACGGCACAGAATTAACTGTGTTAAAGAGCAAGCGTCGTGAAGTCTTTGAAACTTTTCGGTATGGTGAAAAGTGTTATTGTTTTGGAATTTCTTCTGCAAAGTCTATAAAAAGTATAAAATTTTTTAAATAAATGTTATTTGTTTTATAAGTAATGTTATATATTGTTAAACTTTTCTTGGCTTTAAAACTAGAAAAACTGCCATGGATTTAATTTAGGGTTTTTTAGAAATGTTTTTAAACTTATATCAAAAACTTAAAAATAGGCAAAATTTACTTATAGCATATCAAATTTGGTGTAAAAGGATATTACAATTCGTAGCGCGGTAAAACTTTTACATACCGACTACAATTTATGGTTTATATTCTTAGAACCATTTGAAACTGTTTTTGAAACTTGGTAACGCACAAATGGGCCCAAAGTAAAAATATAGGTTTTGGTTTAATATTAGGCTTAAACAATTGTTTTAGCAATTTTAAACTTTGCGCTTTATTTTTTGCATCTTCTCACGTTATAAAACAAAATATTTTCAAACGAATAATCTATAGTTACATAGCATATGCTACATTTGATGTTATCAGAAGAGATAGGCAACAACTTTATTAATTTTTAGCCGAAGTGATCATGCCGACTAAAAACACGGACGTTCCTCAGATCAAGGAAAATGTGGACGGTTCCGTTACCATTAAATATCAACCACATGAAAAAGGTCTTCATGAGCTTCTGTGAAATACAATGGAATGCACGTTAAAGGTAGTTTCAATTTCTAAAACTAAATACTTTAAAATTTTAAGATCTTCAAATACTTTATACCAAATTTTATTTTTTTAGGGGAACCAGCTCCATGGTTTTGTTACCTGTTTTTTTTGAGGTCCATACAGTTTATTAGATGAGATTATGATAAAAACTTTAGAATTATTTTTGACAGGAAACAATGTTTAATTAAAAATTAAAACACAACCCATAAGCAGTGGATGCTAATTATTATCAGCAAAAACGTTGCAATTTTCGCAATCAATACACAAATTTATAAACAAACAAAGTACGACGGTTACATTGCTCAATAGAATGTCGCAAATGGTAGCAAAAAAATTAGAATATAACGTTTGTTTTAAAACAAAATAAAATTTTTGAAAATTTCTTCTATTTTTAGGCGAATAGTAAATGTATTTTATTTGTTACAGGAAGTCCATTTCAATTAATTTCATGTTGAAAATGTTCCCGAAGGTTATGTTACAGCTTTCGGTCAAGGACTGCTTGTACGGGAACCGCCGGTGATCCAGCCGCCTTTACTGTGTGCGCCAGAGATGCTGGGGCAGGTACGCGTATTTTTAACTTCGTGCACAAAAAATAACCAAATTCTTATGGCAGAATAAATCACAATCACTTTAAAATCTTAAGAACAGCTACTCATTTTTAACTCTTTATTAAGCCGCAACGTTTCGTTACTTATATTAGCGTTTTGAAAAATATTTCCATAATTTTAAAATGATCTGTGTCACCCTGATGGGCTTGTGTTGCTGTGACAAATGACTCTTTCACCGTGGTCAAAATATATGTTTTTTTGTAAATCCTTTTTAAATATTAATGAATCTTATTTGTTTGACAAATGGTGTAATCGTCTGTGACGATGACACCTTAGTCCCACAATCACACCCTTTAAGGACATTACTATTGTCAGTTAACATGACATCTTTACTTGTCATGTTGACAGCTCTCTGTTATTACGACACCTGTTTTTAGTTTCATGAGGACAGACGCCTGCTCATCATAAATTTGTTATTCAAACTCCGGTTAAAATCATAATGAGACAATTTTTGATCAGTTTATATTATTTATTTTACATCCAATTAGCAACTTATATATACATTGTAATGTGCTCCATTAATGCTGGAATAAAACATATTTTTTAGGATAACACCAAAGTACTTACCTGTTTTACATACCAAAATGTATTTAAATAACGATATTTTTAATGGTTTTTCATTAGAATATTACAAGTTAACTGAATTTACTGAACTTTCAATAGTCTATTGCAGCAAAATTTAAGACATATCAAATGTGGCTCAGTGAATGAAAAGGGCTGTATATATATATATATATATATATATATATATATATATATATATATATATATATATATATATATATATATATATATATATATATCATATGGTACATAACCAAGCAAATCAAAACAATTTATTGCCACTTATATCAACCAATCTTAATTCAACCCACTGAATCTTATGAATTATATAATTAATTGATATAACTGGGCTTCCAAATTGCTTTCATTTGATTAGTTATTACATGCTCCCTGTTTTATTTTCTAAAAAAATAAATCACTTCAAGTGTGGTTTTTTTACCTTTAGTGTAGTTAGGTACTTTTACTTTATTCAATTAATAAAACTATAAAAATTCAATAGATCCTTTTAAAAATTTTCTACTTATACTTACATTTTCCCATTATTTTCTTTTTAATTTTTCTTTTCTGTATTTCTATTTTATTTACAGGAAAAGGCATGATCGGTCCTGGTAAGGGGAGATTGCTGTGCAGTGCTTAGTTTAAACTGATGTGTTTTATGTTTTTTTTGTTGTTCCAAATATGTTTTAGGCTTTGGTGTGCCTTTTTTGCTAAAAAAGTTTCTAAACAGGAAACACTTTAGAAAATTGAAAATTTAGAAAATTAAAATCTTTACGAAATTAAAATCAAATTGTTGTTTTTTCCATTTATTTCATATTAAATAAAACAAAATTTGAAAACTCAGGTTGTTTTAATTTTTGGGCGTGACCAAACTATTATAGTTTAGTTTAAATATTAGTTCTTATGTCATATCGATTTATTTAAACAAACTAATAAAAAAACAGTCTGTGTTTTGGTTTACGTTTCTTAACTGACAGTAACTAGTGCTTACACTACGGTACTTCATATACTAAAATAATTTTTGACACTAACTTTTTCTTTCTACTTATTTTTAATATTGCAACTTATACTCATATCCGAATTTTCTGGAATTTTGTGAGTTAATTTTTACACGTGGCAGATTTCTTACCGTAATTTAAGGCTTGTTCAAATCTTATGTTTTTAAAATTTTGTGTCGCTCTATATTTTTTATTTAGTTCAATAAAACCACTGTGTACTTTTTCTTTATACTTATTTTTAATATTGCAACTTATACTCATATCCGAATTTTCTGGAATTTTGTAAATTAATTTTTACACGTGGCAGATTTTTTACCGTAATTTAAAGTTGTTTAAATTATGTTTTTAAAATTTTGTGTCGCTCTATATTTTTTTATTTAGTTCAATAAAACCACTGGAGTCCGATTTAATTAAAATGGAAAGTTTAAAAAATATTTTATTTGATTTTAAAACATACTCCATGCATTTTAAAAATCTAAAATAACAGTAGTCTTCATTTTTAAATCACAGCATATTTTTTGAAATTTTATTTTTTAATCAACTGTAATAAATTTTGATTTTAATAATTATTGTCGCAGGTGTCTTACTTTATTTAGTTATTTAAATTTACTTTTATTCTAACTTTGTTTTCTAAAACTTATTATCCACCCCTGGTACCTACAACAGTTTTTATTTTAGAAGATTTTTTGCTTAGCGCCATATTTCATTGTTCAAAAACGATCTTGTCACAATTAAAGACCTTTTAATAAATACCAGAACAACAAAACAGTAAATAGAACAACCCTTTAATAAATGTTCAACTAACAGAACGGCTAAAATAGAAAGTGTTTGCCAATAACTTTCTAACAAATGTGGAAATGTCAAATCAGTTTTTTTTGTTGCAAATTCGAACACTTACAAATCTCCAGATGCAATCGGTCATACTTGATTTGCTTTTTCAGGCGGTCTGCAGGTTTTCGTAAGAGGGACCGGCCAAAGCGGAACTGAAGTGTCACGACAATAAGGACGGTACTTGTTCCGTGAGTTGGATACCACCATCGCCCGGGGAGTACAAGATCCACATTAAATTCGCCGAAAAGGAAATCCAGGGATCCCCGTTCACAGCCCGAGTTTCAGGTAAGTCGTGGTGATTTAGGATAGATGAAACTACAATGAGAATATATGACTAAGAAATGGGAAACATAGAGCCGTAAAGCCGTAAGACCTAGTTTACACCGGAGTGACAAGTGGCAACACGTTCACACCGCGGTGACAAGTGACATTGCAACAGTTTAAATGCACGGGAAACGCGTTGTCACTTGTCAGTTCGGTGTGAACTAGGCTTAAAGAGAGTACTCGGAGACATTAAGTTGAAAACCTGTAGTCGAAAGTAAAAGACCCTAAACCTATACCGAAGCCTAAGCCTAAATCAAAACCTAAGCCCAAAATATTTTTTTTTCATTAAAAACTACAGGTTCAAAATTTTTTCGACAACTCCAAGTTCCCTACTAAAACGTCATTATTTGATTGTTACTACGGAATAATGAGCCGATGTCAGTATGCAAACATCAAAAAGGTTTAGGGTCGATGGAGCCGAGGGAACTTGGAGCCCAAAATAAAAATCGATAAAACCTATACCTAAGCATAAGCGAAGCCTAAAAAATGTGAAAAAGTTTTCCGGCAGCTCCAAGTTCCCTACTTGCGGCTCTAAAGACCCCGTACCATCAAAAATAACTATACTTTGTTCAAAAATGACGTGTAGTGTGAAAATTAAGTAAGCAAAGCATATGAAGTCAACAAAATGGTCAATTTACAAGATTTTACACTTTTTCTGTATAAAATAAATAAAAGATACATAATTTTTATATTGACTTTACAAAGCTAAAATTGACCAGCTCCAGCAATCCTAATAAACAGCAATGATTTTTATTTAAACTTGCATTACAAGTGTAAATGTGATACGGAATTTACAAATAGGTGCATTTTAACTGATTTAGTGTATCTTTACCTATGTTCATAAACAATGTAATTGGTAAAAAATGTTTAGGAGAAGGCAGGAAACGAGCTCATTTATCCGTCGGTTCCACGAGTGAGGTTTCGTTAAAAATTTCGGAGCCGGATATTCGCGGCCTTAGCGCTTCAATAAAAAGCCCTTCCGGCATTGAAGAGCCTTGTTTTATCCGGAAACTTGACGAAGGCCATTTGGGTATGTCATTATCGAAATTTTCAACTTTTTATTTTGGTCAAAATATTCAACTGATTGTGAGTACCAAAAGTAAACCAGGTCTGCTTGGTTTATTTGTTCGGGAGGGAGGGGACAGGTAGTGG
>JASAMX010009005.1:0-23613 GCA_030248175.1 Microlaimidae sp. YZB2_3 | reverse complement strand
TCCATATACTTGGTTCGGTTACGTATTGCTGGATGGTTTTTTCCGAAAGCATGTTGTTGTAGACATTTTTAGCTATTGGTCCAAATTTTGATTGTAGGGTATGTTTCGTCTATCTTGATCTATGATCCCTGGCTGTGATTTTGTTGGATGGGTGTGTTAACTGCATGGTTTTTGCTAAAAATTGTGTTGAGAGGAGGTTGGTGTGGTTTTCTATTGGTAGAACTTTGGTCTCTTGGTGTAGGTGGTCAGTTGGGGGCATTTTGTGGCAGCCGGTTGGTATCCCGAAAGCCGTGTTTTGTGTTGATTGAAATTTTTGCAGATAAGATTTTGATAGATTGGGTGACCAAATGGGGGCTCCGTAGTTGAGAATTGGGCATCCTATTGGTTTGTAGGAGGTAACTATTGTTTCTTTTTGTTGGTGCCAGCCAAGGCTTTAAGAATGTTGTTGCGCCTGGATGCTTTGTTGTTTATGTTGGTGGCGTGGTTATTAAATGTTAGTTTTGGATCAAAAGTAACACCCACGATTTTTGGGTTTTTTGTTAAGTTTGTTGTCTATGGTCACCTTTGGATGGTAGTTAAACTCTTGTGATGAGGGGAAAAATAGTGACTGTTGATTTTTCTGTTGAGCGTTTGAGGAAGTTTTTGTCCAGATATTGATTTAAAATGTTGTGGTAGTTGGTGAGATTGAGTTCCATTTCAGTAATCTTGTTTTCAGTGGAGTAAATTGTGGTATCATCAGCATAGGAGACTACTTTGACATTAGCTGTGGGTGGTGGCAGGCATAAGAGGGCAAGGGAGGTTGGGTGGTTATATCCCCCAAAATTTCGGATTTTGCTGACATCCCCCCTCTAAATTTGGGGTACCCAGGGACACCACCCCAAATTCGCTTCCTGGAGAAAATTTTTTAATCTCCTTATGTTTTAAAAAATGGAATTGTTACAGATTATTATGCCATAAAATGAGAAAAATGACATTTAAAATGTTTTTTTTTTAAATTTAATTTCATTTAATAAACTTTATGTACTAATTACTAATCTACTTTATTACATTATGTATATAATCTTTATATATATATACATGGGCAGGGCCGTAGCCAGGAAAAGAAAAGAGGGGGGGAAAAAAAAGAAGGAGGAAAAACAGGGCCACAGAGGGGGAAAAGGGGGGCGGGAGCCCCAGAAAAAGAGAAGGGGGCGGGAGCCCCAGAGCAAGAGGGCAGAGCCCCAAGACAAGAAAACAAGGGGACAGAAAGCCCCCCAAGAAAAAAAGAAAAAAAAAAAAAGCAAAAAAAAAGCAACAAGAAACCAAAAAAAAAAGCACAGAAACAAAAAAAAAAAACAGAAGAAAAAAAAAAAGAAAACAAACAAGAAAAAAAAAAGAAAAAAGAAAAAAAAACAAAAAAAAAAAAAAAGAAAAAACAAAAACAAAAAAAAAAAAAAAAAAAAAAAAAAAAAAAGAAAAAAAAGAAAAAAAAACAGAAGCAAAAAACCAAAAAAACCACAACAAAAAGAGCAAGAAAAAAAAACCAAAAAAAAAACAACGAAAAACAACAAAAAAAACAAAAAAAAACCAAAAAAAAAAAAAGAGCAAAAAAGAACCAAAAACACAAAAAAAAAAACAAAAAAGAAACCAAAAAAACAAAACAGAGAGAAAAAGAAAAAAAAAAAAAACAAAAAAAAAAAAAAAACAAAAGAGGGGACCCAAAGAAAAAAGCCAAACCAGAAAAAGAGGGGGGGAAAAAACCCCCAAACCCCCCCTGGCTACGGACTAGATGGGTCAGATTTCAGAAAGGGGGGTCCAACCCTGGAACAAAATTTCCCAAAGGGGTGGGTCTGGGTTTCAAACCCTAAGCATTATAAAAGGGTCTAAAAAAATTTTCGGGAGTGTTTATTACCTTGTTTTATGTCATATACTTCATTTTTTTCCTTTTTTTTCTATTAATCAATAAAAATAAGTCTATAAAACAAAGAAAAATTTTTTTTACAAACGATTTGATGCCTGAAAATTTTCGATTTTAAAACATTACAACTGAAAAATGAGTACATTGAATTACGGCTGAGCAGTGCAAAATCCCAGAAAAATGTTTTTAAATTTACTTCTAACCTTTAAATTTTTAATACCACTATATAACAATCTAAAGGAGTGGTCCAGCGTGTTTATATTAAGATTGAAAAACAAAGTAACACAAAATTTGGGAGTGGAAATCAATTAAAACATTAAGAATGGGGTGGGTCTAGCGTGGTCCTACCAAGATTACAAAACAAAGTAGTAATACAAATTTGCATAATTAATGGAGCGCTTAGCAAAGCGCGTGAAAATTTTTAAAAAATGGTCGATCTAGACCCCCCAAATTTTATCCTTGGCGACCGAAAATGGGGGCCTAACCCCAAATCTTTCCCTTTGCCGACCCGAAGAGGTATAGTCTACACCCCCTAGACCTCCTGGCTATACGCCCATGTATGTATATAATCTGGCATCCCCCCAAATTTTTTTTTTGGGGGAGTGTCAACTATAATCTGGATTTTTTTTTTGGGGGGGGGGTATATAATCCCCTGCCCACCTATGCCTCATTTAATCTAATTTATTCTGCGGGTAGTAAGAAGGGTCCATCCCCCTTTAGGTGAAAATGCGTTGTCCAGTATAAAGATGTCCATGTTCATCTTTCAGAAAAACAACAACATAATATTCTGACTTTTTATTGACTAATTCTTTAACCAATAAGTTTAAGCCAATTTAGTAACAATTTTTTTTTTCAAATTCCAAACTCCATAGGGCTCCCGTTTTTGTGCGAAGGCGTTGTCCAGTCTAAAAATGTCCATGGAGTTTTTTTTAATTTCAACACTTTTATGACATTCGCCAGCTTGTAAGCTTTTCAATGATATCTTATTTAGCCTAATCTCTTTTTTTCGTTCTCTTTTTTAGCGAAAAAAACGTTGTCTCAGCATTAAGATGTCCTTGTTTATCTTACCAACAAATATATCATTCTGGTTTTACTTTGGTTAATTAGACTTATAATTTAGTTCAAGCCAATCTCCAAAGTCCTTAGGTTCCCCCTTTTGTGAAAATGTGTAGTCCAGGTGATCACACCCGCGAGGGTTTGCCGGTTTCGTGAATACGACTTTACGTCATTTAAGGAGTCACCTGTGAATGTACAGCTCTCTGTTGTTGGGCAGATCGTAGTTGATAACCAGGGACACTTGCGGTACGTCCAAACCTCGCGCCCAAACGTCCGTACTAATAAGAACTCGCCTAAACAGAAATAGCATAAATATTAAAATTAATTTTAACAGTTTAAAAGACAATTATACAACAATTTAGACTTCAAAAAAGGTGTCAAGTAGAAAGAACTTTGTTCTATTTAAAGTTTATTTCTTCTAAAAAATACTGTAATATTATTAAAAAAAAATTCATTGCTTTTTAACCAAAATAACTTACGATTCCCCAGCCCTAAATTCTTTCATGATGCTATCCCTCGTTTTCTGATCTTGGTCACCGTGCATGGCCGAGACTGTGAAGTTAGCTTCTCTCATTTTTTCAGCCAGCCAGTCTACCTATAAAATGTTTTGAAATATCTAATTAAAACAATATAATAATTATTGCGTTATTGTTTCGAAAATGAAGAAAAAATTTAAAAAGACACAAAACAGAAGTTAAAAATTTTAATTCCTTGAGAAATTTTTAAAACTGTTTGAAAAATCATAAAAGTGGTAGTTAGAGAAAATTATAATCCATATAAAACTTATTAGATATTTTTTATGTTACATTGTGCTTTATTGCTACATTTTAAACAAAAATCAACAGCTTATTTTGTCCTTTTTTAAACAAAATGACGGCATATCTTAAATACGCGTAACTACAATTATTTTCTAAAACCTTTTTAGCTGCGATCTCAGATACAAAATTAAATAATCATTTTTGTTAAGAATCTGGTAAAGAGGAAAATCATTATTGTCCACAGCTGAACTTTTTAGTATACAATAAAACTTGGAAGGGGTAGGAAAATCTTGGATTTAGAAATTTAAAAACATTTTATTATACAACGAAAATAATTGCGGTATAGAAGGATTGTCGAGGGTTATTATTTTCTTATCTTAAACTCACACACGTCACTGTCTCTACCTAATCTTTTTTTAGAGACGTTTTAAATTAGAAATTTTGTGATTTTAAGCCAGGAAAAAGATTTGACGCCCTGCACTGTACTAATTGATGTAAATTGTATTTCACAGCTGAAATTTTTCCCATGCAAATTATAATCTACAATAATTATAGTCAGATTATGCGAAGGCCTGATGGAAACTGGTGGATAAATATTTTTTGAATATATGGGGATATTTGAAAAGTCCCAAACCTACTTTGACCCCACACCCTGCCTCCTAAAATTTGGGTAGAGTGTACCCCAGATCGGATCCCACCTTTCTACAATTCAGTGGTTTCGAAGAGCACAAAAAAAGCTAAAAATAGAGTTATAGGAATATCCTTACTAAAAACTTTACTATACCCACGGGTATACTCGAATTTGAAAAGTTGGTCTGGTAGGGTATACCCTACAAAAAAACAGGAGGTTTACTTTCTGCGATTAAAAGATAACAATACCTCCAAGGTCAAACTCCACCTCTCACTGCCCACACTTGGAAACCTCAAGGCAATCCATACGATGCCCGACAGGTATTAATCTACGCCTTTGACTACTCTGGATTTTTGGCCGAGTTTACCATAGATCTCTTTTTAGGTGGTGGGAGGAGGGGGTAAAGAGGGGTGCACCCTTTTCTAAAGCCAAAATTTTAGACCATTCTTACTCCTGGAAAAATTTAACAAGCAGAAATTCCTCCTAAGCTGAAGCAAGGTCACGACTAGATCTTAGCAAAGTCAACTCCCTCCCCGTTCGAATTTAAATTTCAAACTAATATGCCCGTGAGTTGTATGTTGTTTTTTTTTGGGGGGGCTGGTCCAACAGGGGGTGGCAGATTTCAAGTTTAGGGGGGGGGGGGGCGTGGTGAGGGGTCCCGATTTTCTAATTTACGTAATTCTAAATGAGTAGTTTGTACACATAAATTCAAAAACATTGGAATTTAATTTTACCACCTCACCTCCCCCTAAATTTAAAATAGCAAGACACTGCAGTTGAGTCTCACCAAGCACAAAAAGCCACGGGCGAATCATTTTAAAATGTTTACTGTTTTTTGTAATAGTAAATAGCAAAGAAGAATGATAGTTTGGGAGGCAAAATATAATTTTTTCATATTTTTATAATGATTGTTATTTAAGTTAGATTGGGATTATCAAGTTTACCGACCCCCTTCCCTAAAAATTTTTTACTTTCCCTCTGGAGGTAGATCCCCTCCCCAGCGGAACAGATCCAAAACATCTCTGGCGGCGCCCTAGTGAAGCAGCCATTCTTCTTATTTACACCCGAACATCAAGCCTGCACCGGTCTGGAAATGCCCCAGTTTTATTGGAGGATTTGCCCCTCCCCGCCAAAAAATGAAAAAAGTACCCTAAAATTATGACGCCATTTTTGACCTATGATGACGCCATCATCGCAAATTTTGCAGTTTTTAGCCTATTTCAATGTATTTTAAGCATTTTAGACCTATTTTTACCTTATTTTCGCCTTTTTGTCCCTTTTTCCCCTTTCCCTTCTTTTTCTCTCTTTTTTCTCCTTTTTCTTTCCCCCTGCCCCCCATTTTTAGAAAAAGTTGCCCGAGCCCCCCCCATTTTAAAATACCCCCCCCCCGCATTACCGGGGGGGGGGGGGTGCGGTCTGCGAACATGGTAATAAGACTGACTGACAATCGAGCTAAACTACAAAAAAAAAAAATGTTATTAGTCTACCTTCCTTCTCGTATTGCAGAATATCACGGCCTGAGTGATTGTGAGGGTGTCGTAGAGATCGCAGAGAGTGTCGAATTTCAACTCATCCCGTTCCACCGCAACGAAAAACTGCTGATCCCTTCCAGAGTCAACCGTCACTATAATGTATATCAATCAACGCTTTTGTAAATGAGATAACTGACTTAAATTCGGCCAGGCATTATTTTCGGCCACCGGCTCTTATTTTTGTTATGCGTAAAATTATGAAATGAATTGGGTTGGGTACGGCTCGGTAGATCGTCATGTCATCTATCCAGTTATACGTAGTTCAGTTCATAATTATGCGCACAGCACAAGTAACAACCGGTGGGCGAAGTTAGGGCACTTAATCAGTTAGTAAGGTTAGATCAGCTTTGGTTTTTTTAACCTCGAACCTAATGGTGGTACGATACCTTGTTGCTTATTACTGTGGCGTATCTGGATTTCTTTGGGGGGGCGGTCTGGGGGGAGAAAAAGTAGCGTCGGCCGGGGGGTCTGGGGGGTGTCCCCCCAGCCGGCGGAGGCGAATTTTTAATATGCACTAAAACCTGCTTAAAAATCGTCCCCTGGTGTTTGCGTGAACATACACTTTACTTTTTGATTTTTTACTTAATTTCTGCACAATTATGTCTGATCTTCAAAATTATCAGGCGATGAAATTGTATATAACACAACTATCTATTTTCTGATGTCTTTAAATTTTGCGAATGAGTATGGTGTAAGTTATAATAATAAAAAATATTACTGATAATATTAATTTTACCGTACATATATATAAATCTGGCCTTCCCGCGTAAAAATTTTTCTATTGATTAATTTCTGATTTTAGTATACACTAATATTTGTATTACATTTTTATAACTCAATATTTGAAAAGTAAAAAAAATCTATACAAACTGCCACGCTTCACCATGGGAGGAGGTGGAAAGGCGGACAACCCCACAAGTGTAAAAACAAACCGTTTTTAAGGGGTTTAAAACAGCCATTATCAAACCTACATATCTTATAATATAAGAGTTTTAACATCTATATAGTATTGCCATTCAATATCTGAGGCAAAGGCACATGCCTTGGCTATGTATTGAATGGTACAATCCATCGAAATTTAAAAAAAACTAACAAAATGATTAATGTACACTTCCCACGAAGCGGGAAAATTTTCAGTTTTTTGGGTTTTTTTTTGCTTTTGGAACGCATCAAAATTGTTTCTGAATTTATATATATAAAAAAAATTTTCTCCCAAAATTCTTAAGATAAGAGTCCCCCTTACAAAAAAAATCAGGCTGCTCCGGAGTTCGTGTGGGGGGGGGGGGCGGCCGCCACTGGCTTATTGAACGATTGCTTTTCTATTGGTGTATATTATAAACCACTAGCGAAACATTAACAAAAAATTTCTTTTGGAAAAAACGTTTGTTTTAAAAATAATTACAGTATTTAATGTGCAGACCTATCCACTGCACTGCCCCATAAGAATTTTATTGGGGGGGGGGGGCAATTCCAAAAGCGGGAGGGGCACAGGGAAAGGTTTTTAAAACGGGGGGACGAGAGGGCAAGCAAAACCAAAAAAAAAGAAAAAAGCGCCATAATTTTTGAATACTTTTTCATTTTTTGGACCGGAAGGGACAATAAAACGGTGGGAGGCACAACCACTAATATTTCAGGGGCCGGGCATTTGAAGACCGTGCACAGGTCAGTGCATCCATTGGTAGTGTCACTTACTTGGTAAACAGTTATTTAAAGAATAACTTGGCAATAAAATGAGAGAAAGTTAGTTTAGTTTATTATATTTTTTTTTACCATTTTGCATTGAAAACAAACACTTTACAGTAAATTTCCAGTGTCAAGAATTATGAAGCTTTATTTACACTTTAGAAAAACAACCTTACCGTTTGACCAGAATTCGAATCGGATCTGTCATAAACTTGGAGGTCATCTCCAAAATCTCGTGCGGTAAGGTGGCAGACAGCAGAACCACTTGAGTTCCCGGCGGCAAATATCGATAAACATCGTATATCTGCTCTTTAAAACCTTAAAAAAGCCAAAGACGTGTTTTTTTAAGGACGGTACACCAATACAGCGGTATGGGCAAAGCTGGGCAGGGGAAAGGGAGTTATATGTTATACAGATACAGACCTGTGCACGAACTAGAAATGCCCCCGCCAAAAAAAAGTACTATAAACTTATGACGCCATTTTGATCTATGATGACGCCATCATCGCAAAATTTTTGCAGTTTTTTAGCCTATTTCAATGTATTTTAAGCCATTTTAGACCTATTTAACCTTATTTTCGCTTTTTGCCCTTTTTCCTTCTTTTCTCCTTTTTTCTTTCTCCCTTACTTGCCCCCCGCGCCCCTCCGTTTTGAATTACTCCCCACACCAAAAAAACCCCTGGGGGTAGTGCACAAGTCGGGTTATACAACCAAAAAAACACTTATGGGGCTTTTCCCAAATTAAACAGGGGTGTTGGCAATTGTGAGATTTTTTGGGGGTATAACCCGACTTGTGCACTACCCCCAGGGGTTTTTTGGTGTGGGGAGTAATTCAAAACGGAGGGGCGCGGGGGGCAAGTAAAGGAGAAAGAAAAAAAGGAGAAAAGAAGGAAAAAGGGAAAAAGGGCAAAAAGCGAAAATAAGGTTAAATAGGTCTAAAATGGCTTAAAATACATTGAAATAGGCTAAAAAACTGCAAAAATTTTGCGATGATGGCGTCATCATAGATCAAAATGGCGTCATAAGTTTAGAGTACTTTTTTTTTGGCGGGGGCATTTCTAGTTCGTGCACAGGTCTGTATCTGTATAACATATAGCTCCCTTTCCCCTGCCCAATTATGCCCATACCACTGTATTGGTGTACCGTCCTTAAAAAAACACGTCTTTGGCTTTTTTAAGGTTTTAAAGAGCAGATATACGATGTTTATCGATATTTGCCGCCGGGAACTCAAGTGGTTCTGCTGTCTGCCACCTTACCGCACGAGATTTTGGAGATGACCTCCAAGTTTATGACAGATCCGATTCGAATTCTGGTCAAACGGTAAGGTTGTTTTTCTAAAGTGTAAATAAAGCTTCATAATTCTTGACACTGAAAATTTACTGTAAAGTGTTTGTTTTCAATGCAAAATGGTAAAAAAAATATAATAAACTAAACTAACTTTCTCTCATTTTATTGCCAAGTTATTCTTTAAATAACTGTTTACCAAGTAAGTGACACTACCAACGGATGCACTGAGCTGTGCACGGTCTTCAAATGCCCAGCCCCTGAAATATTAGTGGTTGTGCCTCCCACCGTTTTATTGTCCCTTCCGGTCCAAAAATGAAAAGTATCAAAATTATGCGCTTTTTTCTTTTTTTTTTGGTTTTGCTTGCCCTCTCGTCCCCCCGTTTTAAAAACCTTTCCCTGTGCCCCTCCCGCTTTTGGAATTGCCCCCCCCCCCCCAATAAAATTCTTATGGGGCAGTGCAGTGGATAGGTCTGCACATTAAATACTGTAATTATTTTTAAAACAAACGTTTTTTCCAAAAGAAATTTTTTGTTAATGTTTCGCTAGTGGTTTATAATATACACCAATAGAAAAGCAATCGTTCAATAAGCCAGTGGCGGCCGGCGCCCGCCCCCCCCCTCGAAATCCGGCGCAGCCGGATTTTTTTCGTAAGGGGGACTCTTATCTTAAGAATTTTGGGAGAAAATTTTTTTTTATATATATAAATTCAGAAACAATTTTGATGCGTTCCAAAAGCATAAAAAACCCAAAAAACTGAAAATTTTCCCGCTTCGTGGGAAGTGTACATTAATCATTTTCTTAGTTTTTTTTTAATCTCGATAGATTGTACCATTCAATACATAGCTAAGGCATGTGCCTTTGCCTCATATAATTGAATAGCAATACTATATAGATGTTAAAACTCTTATTTTATAAGATATGTAGGTTTGATAATAATTGTTTTAAACCCCTAACAACGGTTTGTTTTTACACTTGTGGGGTTGTCCGCCTTTCCACCTTCCCCCAGGGTGAAGCGTGGCAGTTTGTATAGATTTTTTTTACTTTTCAAATATTGAGTTATAAAAATGTAATACAAATATTAGTGTATACTAAAATCAGAAATTAATCAATAGAAAAATTTTTACGCGGGAAGGTCAGATTTATATATATATATATACGGTAAAATTAATATTATCAGTAATATTTTTTATTATTATAACTTACACCATACTCATTCGCAAAATTTAAAGACATCAGAAAATAGATAGTTGTGTTATATACAATTTCATCGCCTGATAATTTTGAAGATCAGACATAATTGTGCAGAAATTAAGTAAAAAATCAAAAAGTGTATGTTCACGCAAACACCAGGGGACGATTTTTAAGCAGGTTTTAGTGCATATTTAAAAAAAATTCGCCTCCGCCGGCTGGGGGGACACCCCCAGACCCCCCGGCCGACGCTACTTTTTCTCCCCCCAGACCGCCCCCCAAATGAAATCCTGATACGCCACTGTAATAAGCCACTAGGTATCGTACCACCTTTAGGTTCGAGGTTAAAAAAACCAAAAGCTGGATCTAACCTTACTAACTGAAATTAGAGTAGCCCTAACTTCGCCCACCGGTTGTTACTTGTGCTGTGCGCATAATTATGAACTGAACTACGTATAACTGGATAGATGACATGACGATCTACCGAGCCGTACCCAACCCAATTCATTTCATAATTTTACGCATAACAAAAATAAGAGCCGGTGGCCGAAAATAATGCCTGGCCGAATTTAAGTCAGTTATCTCATTTACAAAAGCGTTGATTGATATACATTATAGTGACGAGTTGACTCTGGAAGGGATCAAGCAGTTTTTCGTTGCGGTGGAACGGGAGGAGTGGAAATTCGACACTCTCTGCGATCTCTACGACACCCTCACAATCACTCAGGCCGTGATATTCTGCAATACGAGAAGGAAGGTAGACTAATAACATTTTTTTTGTAGTTTAGCTCGATTGTCAGTCAGTCTTATTACCATGTTCGCAGACTTGTGCACTGCCCCCCCCCCCGGGGGTTAAAAAGGAGGGGCAATTCCAAAATGGGGGGGCTCGGGGGGGCAACTTTTTTGAAACGGTGGGGGCAAGCAGGGGGGAAAGAAAAAAAGGAGAAAAAAAGAGAGAAAAAGAAGGGAAAAGGGGAAAAAGGGACAAAAAGGCGAAAATAAGGTAAAAATAGGTCTAAAATGCTTAAAATACATTGAAATAGGCTAAAAACTGCAAAAAATTCGCGATGATGGCGTCATCATAGGTCAAAAATGGCGTCATAATTTTAGGGTACTTTTTTCATTTTTTGGCGGGGGGGGAGGGCAAATCCTCCAATAAAACTGGGGGGGGGCATTTCCAGACCGTGCACAGGTCTGATGTTCGGGTGTAAATAAGAAGAATGGCTGCTTCACTAGGGCGCCGCCAGAGATGTTTTGGATCGGTTCCGCTGGGGGAGGGGATCTACCTCCAGAGGGAAAGTAAAAAATTTTTAGGGAAGGGGGTCGGTAAAGTCTGATAATCCCAATCTAACTTAAATAACAAACATTATAAATATGAAAAAATTATATTTTGCCTCCCAAATGTATTTATTTTGCTATTTACTATTACAAAAAACAGTAAACATTTTAAAATGATTCGCCCGTGGCTTTTTGCGCCCGTGCAGGGTCAACCCGTAGTGACCGATTTTAAATTTAGGGGGAGGTGAGGTGGGTCTGATTTTTTACAACGTTTTTAATTTATGTAAACACAAACTACTCATTTAGAATTACGTAAATTAGAAAATCGGGACCCCTCACCACGCCCCCCCCCCCTAAACTTGAAATCTGCCACCCCAGGTTGTCCCATCCCCCCCAAAAAAAAACAACAAACAAGTCACGGGCAAATTATTTTGAAATTAAAATGCGAAAGGGGAGGGAGTTGACTTTGCTAAGAGCTAGGCCGGACCGTGCTTCAGCTTAGGAGGAATTTCTGCTTGTTAAATTTTTCCAGGAGAAGAATGGTCTAAAATTTTGGCTTTAGAAAAGGGTGCACCCCTCTTTACCCCCTCTCTCCACCTAAAAAAGAGATCTATGGGCACCGCCAAAAATCGATAGTAGTCAAAGGCGTAGATTAATACCTGTCGGGCATCCTAACGGAGATTGCCTTGAGGTTTCCAAGTGGTGGGCAGTGAGAGGGTGGAGTTTGACCTTGGAGGTATTGTTATCTTTTAATCGCAGAAAGTAAACCTCCTGTTTTTTGTAGGGTATACCCTACCAGACCAACTTATGAAATTTAGTATACCCGTGGGTATACGAAAAGTTTTTAGTAAGGATATTCCTATAACTCTATTTTTAGCTTTTTTTGTACTCTTCGTAACCACGAATTGTAGGAGAAGGTGGGATCCGAGGTACACTCAACCCAAATTTTAGGAGGCAGGTGTGGGGTGGGGTCTAAGTAGGTTTGGGGATTTTTCAAATATCCCCATATATTCAAAAAATATTCATCCACCAGTTTCCATCAGGCCTTCGCATACTCTGACTATAATTATTGTAGATTATAATTTGCGTGGAAAAAATTTCAGCTGTGAAATACAATTTACAGTAATTAGTACAGTGCAGGGCGTCAAATCTTTTTGCTGGCTTAAAATCACAAAATTTCTAATTTAAAACGTCTCTAGACAAAGATTAGGTAGAGACAGTGACGTGTGTGAGTTTAAGATAAGAGAAACTAATAATCCTCGACAATGCTTCTATACCACAATTATTTTCGTTGTATAATAAAATGTTTTTAAATTTCAAAATCCAAGATTTACCTAAACCTTCCATTTTTTATTGTATAATAAAAATTACAGCTGTGGTCAATAATGATTTCGTCTTTACCAGATTCTTAACAAAAATGATTATTAATTTGTATCTGAGATCGCAGCTAAAAAGGTTTTACAAAATAATTGTAGTTACGCGTATTTAAGATATGCCGTCATTTTGTTTAAAAAAGGACAAAATAAGCTGTTGATTTTTGTTTAAAATGTAGCAATAAAGCACAATGTAACAGAAAAAATATCTAATAAGTTTTATATGGATTATAATTTTCTACTAACTACCACTTTTTATGATTTTTCAAACAGTTTTCAAAAATTTCTCAAGGAATTAAAATTTTTAACTTCTGTTTTGTGTCTTTTTAAATTTTTTCTTCATTTCAAAACAATAACGCAATAATTATTATATTGTTTTAATTAGATATTTCAAAACATTTTATAGGTAGACTGGCTGGCTGAAAAAATGAGAGAAGCTAACTTCACAGTCTCGGCCATGCACGGTGACCAAGATCAGAAAACGAGGGATAGCATCATGAAAGAATTTAGGGCTGGGGAATCGTAAGTTATTTTGGTTAAAAAGCAATGAATTTTTTTTTAATAATATTACAGTATTTTTTAGAAGAAATAAACTTTAAATAGAACAAAGTTCTTTCGACTTGACACCTTTTTTGAAGTCTAAATTGTTGTATAATTGTCTTTTAAACTGTCAAAATTAATTTTAATATTTATGCTATTTCTGTTTAGGCGAGTTCTTATTAGTACGGACGTTTGGGCGCGAGGTTTGGACGTACCGCAAGTGTCCCTGGTTATCAACTACGATCTGCCCAACAACAGAGAGCTGTACATTCACAGGTGACTCCTTAAATGACGTATAGTCGTATTCACGAAACCGGCAAACCCTCGCGGGTGTGATCACCTGGACAACACATTTTCACAAAAGGGAGAACCTAAGGACTTTGGAGATTGGCTTGAACTAAATTATAAGTCTAATTAGCCAAAGTAAAACCAGAATGATATATTTGTTGGTAAGATAAACAAGGACATCTTAATGCTGGACAACGTTTTTTTTCGCTAAAAAAGAGAACAAAAAAAAGGATTAGGCTAAATAAGATATCATTGAAAAGCTTACAAGCTGGCGAATGTCATAAAAGTGTTGAAATTAAAAAAAACTCCATGGACATTTTTAGACTGGACAACGCCTTCGCACAAAAACGGGAGCCCTATGGAGTTTGGAATTTGAAAAAAAAAATTTGTTACTAAATTGGCTTAAACTTATTGGTTAAAGAATTAGTCAATAAAAAGTCAGAATATTATGTTGTTGTTTTTCTGAAAGATGAACATGGACATCTTTATACTGGACAACGCATTTTCACCTAAAGGGGGATGGACCCTTCTTAATACCCGCAGAATAAATTAGATTAAATGAGGCATAGGTAGGCAGGGGATTATATACCCCCCAAAAAAAAAATCCAGATTATAGTTGACACTCCCCCAAAAAAAAAATTTGGGGGGATGCCAGATTATATACATACATGGGCGTATAGCCAGGAGGTCTAGACTAGACCCCCCTTTCGGGTCGGCAAAGGGAAAAATTTAGGGTTAGGCCCCCATTTTCGGTCGCCAAGGATAAAAATTTGGGGGGTCTAGATCGACCATTTTTAAAAATTTTCTCGCGCTTTGCTCAGCGCTCCATTAATTATGCAAATTTGTATTACTACTTTGTTTTGTAATCTTGGTATGACCACGCTAGACCCACCCCATTCTTAATGTTTTAATTGATTTCCACTTCCAAATTTGTGTTACTTTGTTTTTCAATCTTAATATAAACACGCTGGACCCCTCCTTTAGATTGTTATATAGTGGTATTAAAAATTTAAAGGTTAGAAGTAAATTTAAAAACATTTTCTGGCACTTTGCATTGCTCAGCTGTAATTCAATGTACTCATTTTTCAGTTGTAATGTTTTAAAATCGAAAATTTTAAGGTATCAAATTGTTTGTAAAAAAATTTTTCTTTGTTTTATAGACTTATTTTTATTGATTAATAGGAAAAAAGGAAAAAAATGAAGTATATGACATAAATAAACACTCCGCGGAAAATTTTTTTAGCCCTTTTATAATGCTTAGGGTTCGGACCCAGACCCACCCCTTTGGGAAATTTTGTTCAGGGTTGGACCCCCCTTTCTGAAATCTGACCCATCAAGTCCGTAGCCAGGGGGGGGGATTGGGGGGATTAATCCCCCCCTCAAATTCTGGGAAGGCAAAAAATTTCGTAAGGGTCCCCCCTTTGGTTTTTTTAAAAATTTAGAAAAAAAATTTTTTTTTCCAAATCACTCTGTAATGTATAAAAGCTATCTAAAATGCATTATTTAAAGTGATTTAGGTTCATAAAAGCTCTTATTTATAAAAAAGGAATTATTTCGTAAAATAAGTAGTATTTCGTAGAAATCGTAAAGGAATTCGCAAGAAGCACAAAAAGAAGAGCAAATTTTGGATATTAATAACTGAAACATTTACTATAAAAACTTAAATTAAATAAAGATTTTTTATTTTTAGAAAACGTTTGTTCTTTTTTATTAAAATAGTAATAAATACCTAAAACTATTTTATTTTGTTGTATTTATTTAAAAAAACAACTGAAAATAAATAAAGATTCAGTGCTTAAATTTAGGTTTCCTGATGCCTTTTAAAAGCTTCAAATTAAAAAAATTTCCACCCCGGGGGCATTCAGCCCCCCGGACCCCCCTGACAAGGGGCTCTGCCCCTTGACACCGCTGGGGGCTCCCGCCCCTCAAAACCCCCAATTCTGGGGGGCTCCCGCCCCCTAGACCCCCCTTGTGGGCCCTTATAAACCACCTTCCAAAAAATCCCCCCCCTCAATTCAAATCCTGGCTACGGCCCTGCCCATGTATATATATATAAAGATTATATGCATAATGTAATAAAGTAGATTAGTAATTAGTACATAAAGTTTATTAAATGAAATTAAATTTAAAAAAAAACATTTTAAATGTCATTTTTCTCATTTTATGGCATAATAATCTGTAACAATTCCATTTTTTAAAACATAAGGAGATTAAAAAAATTTTCTCCAGGAAGCGAATTTGGGGTGGTGTCCCTGGGTACCCCAAATTTAAAGGGGGGATGTCAGCAAAATCCGAAATTTTGGGGGGGATATAACCACCTAACCCCCCTTGCCCTCTTATGCCTGCCACCACCCACAGCTAATGTCAAAGTAGTCTCCTATGCTGATGATACCACAATTTACTCCACTGGAAACAAGATTACTGAAATGGAACTCAATCTCAGCAACTACCACAACATTTTAAATCAATATCTGGACAAAAACTTCCTCAAACGCTCAACAGAAAAATCAACAGTCACTATTTTTCCCCTCATCACAAGAGTTTAACTACCATCCAAAGGTGACCATAGACAACAAACTTAACAAAAAACCCAAAAATCGTGGGTGTTACTTTTGATCCAAAACTAACATTTAATAACCACGCCACCAACATAAACAACAAAGCATCCAGGCGCAACAACATTCTTAAAGCCTTGGCTGGCACCAACAAAAAGAAACAATAGTTACCTCCTACAAACCAATAGGACGCCCAATTCTCAACTACGGAGCCCCCATTTGGTCACCCAATCTATCAAAATCTTATCTGCAAAAACTTCAATCAACACAAAACACGGCTTTCAGGATACCAACCGGCTGCCACAAAATGCCCCCAACTGACCACCTACACCAAGAGACCAAAGTTCTACCAATAGAAAACCACACCAACCTCCTCTCAACACAATTTTTAGCAAAAACCATGCAGTTAACACACCCATCCAACAAAATCAGAGCCAAGGATCATAGATCAAGATAGACGAAACATACCCTACAATCAAAATTTGGACCAATAGCTAAAAATGTCTACAACAACATGCTTACGGAAAAACCATCCTGTCAAACATTCATTCATACTTTGTCAAAGAAAACATTTCGAACTCCAACCTAATGCCCTATTAAACAGAAGTCTGCCACCAATCGACATAAGCAAGCAACAACTCCCCAGAGAGTCAAGAACCCTACTAGCACAACTTAGATCTGGACACTGCCATCGCCTCAACTCGTTCTAATCCAGAATGAACAACTCCATCAAAAACGAATGCCCCCACTACAGTGGCAAACCTTACGACGTGAAACACCTTTTTGCATGCCCTCAGAAGCCAACAGCACTCAAACTAGAAGATCTATTGGAAAAACCAGTGGATGCGGTTAGGTTCCTGGAGGTCATAACTTGAAGCTCCGTCCATAACAACAACAACAAAACAAGGGATCATCTTTTTAGTAAAAATGGTTTTCCAGCATACAGATCTCCATGTTATTTTTTTTTAAATTTTAACCTACTTACGACACTTTCTGAGCTGTAAGCTTTTCAAAAATATCTCATTTAGGCCAATCTTTTTTGGTGCCCCTTGTTAACTACTAAACGAAAGTTAGTTAAATGAGATATCATTGCAAACATAGGTGTTTTTGGTCGGGTCCGCTAGGGGGGGTCCACCCCCGGGTGGAAGGCCTAAATTTTTTAGGGGGGTCCAGGGGGGTCCGGACCCCCCTGGCTTTTTAGGGGGCGTCGACCCCGGGTGCGAGATTTCAAATTTAGGGGGGTCAGGGGGGTCCAATTTTTTAGCAAAATTTTTTTAACTCAATAATTTAAGTGTTTTTAGGTCTAATATTGAATTTTATGTATTAAAACAGCCTATTTAGGCCTAAAAAGTGTATTTAAACACTGTTTTTAACTAAAAACCCATGTTTTTGACAGTAAATAAAAAATTATACTTCCAAATTGTTCGAGAGGAGGAGGGAGGGGCGTCAGCCTCGCTAGGGGGAAGTCAGGCCTGACCGCTCTCGAGCTTTGGGGGGAGAGGGGGGGCCCCTGAATTTTTTCTAGGGGGGGGGTCCAAAATTTTGGATCTAGGGGGGGGGTGCACCCCTCTGTCCTCCCCCCAAAAAACACCTATGATTGCAAAGCTTACAATTTGGTTCAGAGGTATCATAAAAGATGGAATTTCGAAAAATTAGCAAATAAATCTGAGAAATACAGATATAATTATTTGTCAGCTGTATGGCTGACACGGGCTGTTTGTATTATTAAAAATTCCTAACATTCATCGTCCATGATAAAATAAGTCAAAATCATTATAAACCACTCGTAACGGTGACTCTTCATATTTTTTAACACATAATACAAACTTTTCAAGTCAGAGTCACCTTGATTTTTTACTGATTGATTTTGACTTTATATGTCAAAGTAACCAACGTGTTTTTTAGAATAGGTCGTTCGGGTCGATTCGGCAGAAAGGGTGTGGCGATAAATTTTGTCAAATCCGACGACATCAGGATCCTGCGGGATATCGAACAGTATTACAGCACTCAAATAGACGAAATGCCGATGAACGGTAAATTTAATTTATTCTTTAAAACTCATTTTGTTGTAAATTTTATTTAATACCGTAATTGACTCGAGCTCGTTATATAAATTATTATAATAATAATAACTTAAGCTAGATAAACTTTAACTTTTGCATTTTTAGCTAAAAACATCAAAAGTAATGTTGTAAAATTATTCGTAAGAAGTAAAGCTGTAAAATTATTCAAAAAATGGATTTTTTTTATTTTTGTTACTTTTAGTTGCGGATTTGATATGATGAAAATGCATAAAGAAGAAAAAATATTATATTTTGTTTTGATAACTCTATGTAAGATTGTATTATCGTTTTTATGCGTGCATATAAACTTTATACATAAAAAACTGAATGTTAATTAATGTATTTTGTTAATGAAAATGGAAATTTCTTTGGTCTTGTTCATACCGGAAGAATTTTACTATTATTTCTGGATTGAAACAAAACCAATTTTTTTAACTTTGTTAAAAAACGTTCGTGTTTATTGTTCAGAAAAATTTTGTTACCTAGTGTTTAACTGATTAAAATCGTATCTATCTAAAGGGACTGTTTTAGTACAACACTGGTTTAAGAAAATGTAAGTTTATTTTTCCGCTAGAAACTGTCTAAAAAATCAGGCAAATAAACTGTCTTTTTTATTTTGTTATTTTTTTATACTCAGCCCAGCGTTCGTAACTTCATACAGCAGTAGTTAAGTGTTACGAACTTACTTTTGCAGTGCAAGTAACGCGGTCGACTTAGATAATTCAGGAATTACCGATTGTATAGCATTTGTTTTTATAAATTTTTCAAGTTTAAGTAAAACTACTAAATTTGGGAAAAACGTATTAGAGACAAACCAAAAAGCGTTGCAAAAAGGTGCACTTCTATTTCAATGTGATACGCGGCAAAACTGCATCAGCGGAAAAAAAATTATTTTTTGAAAAAAATAAGAAAAACTGTAGTTATTGTGCTGTAGTATTATATTATAAACTATACATTGCTGTGTTTTTTTCTTTATTCCAGAGTTTAAAGTACGTGAATATTCTTGGTTAAAATCAATTTTAAATTAAAAATAGTTAGTTAAATTTTATTGCTTAATACTTGCGGTCTATTGGTCATTATTGCTACGTTTAAATGTTCAGAACTCCGCTGTAAAATCGGAGCAAAAGTACTTGAGTATGACTATACCAAAAAATCTCCAAGTCTTGTGTAGCAAGTCCCAAAATCTCCGACTTAAAGGAGCACTGTCACAAATCAAATTCCTATAACGCCCGAACCGGACTGCTCCTTTAATACTGAACCGATTCAGCTGAAATTTAAAAATGTTGTAGCCTTGTAGTAGAGCACTCTAAATACCAAAGTTGAGTTAGGTAGGTTTGGTATTAAAGGAGCAGTCCGGTTCGGGCGTTATAGGAATTTGATTTGTGACAGTGCTCCTTTAATGGGATATTTTCTATAATGAATTAAAACAATTGTATTTATTTTTGATGTTTCCAGGAGCTTCGACTATTTTTGTATCAATTTCATGAATAATTAAAAACAATGTCATAGATGTTTTTGTCAAAATGTTTTCGTAAAATACACTATTTAATGCGGAGCTCCGGAGCTCTCTCCACTTCTAATAGCGAAAACTTCGGAGCATGGTAAAAGATAGGGATATCACTAAGTTATGTTTTCGCGCAAATTTAGATAAAATCGAGTTATGCCATTATAATGGCATAATCTCCACAGAAATCGTATGGATTATTCCGATTTTGTATTGGGGGATCAGGATGTCCACTTAAACTCGAGAATAAGCCATTATAATAGAAGTGCGCCTAAAATGAACTATTCTGAAAATATGCCATTATGATTATTGTATTCGTCGCCGTTAATTTTTATACAGAAGTTGGACATCTTCGTTTTGCTTAAAGCTATTCTAATCAGCTTGTATAAATAAAAATTTTTCTATTTCCATTATTCCTTATAAAATTTTAGCCGAACCATGCTAAAATATATTTATGCATATTTCTTTCAAAACCATAATTTAAAAAAAAGTATCTATCAGATTAGGGTAACATAATTAACCGCATACATCTTAGATCAAACGAAGATAGATTTGAATCATCCATGTGTGATATTGATGCTAATTAAAATAATCGACTATTGTATCAACTAGATATGTTCTAACACTCTAATGTCATGCTCCGGAGCTCCAACGGAGCGGAGGAAATTCTGAAGCACCCCCCCCTCCTTAAAATGAGCAATTTTAAGCTTGAAATACATTTAAAATTATTCTATCTGCATTTTTAAATCTCTCGTTTTTTCAAGAAGTTTGTGAAAAAATTAAGTTTCAAAAAAAAATTTGACAAAATCCATGATAACAGTCTTTGATTGTTTACGAAATTGACTTTGGAGTACCAGACGTTTTTCAGGAGCGAAAGCATCCCTAGTTGATAATCCAGATAAAAAACGCAAGTTCCCTATCGCTTGTTGTTTTTACTGCATATAATGCATTGTTCTTTATACAACCGTATTGTAGTGCCAGTGCGGTGTTTGTTGTTTTGTTCGTTTGATCAGAATAAAACTTGAAAATTTCTTGTTTATACACAAAGCAGTTTTATTCCTTAATTTGTTTAATTAAATGCGATTTTAATGGCAAAATGAGTCGCATCCAGATTTGATACATAAATCAATTTTTAAAAAAAAAAGCTAAATTTTTTTTTAGCTTTTTTGGTTAAAACTGGAAAGTTTTTGTATTTTTTGCGTAGGATGTCTGAAAGTAATACTTTTAACCCGAATATCATGCTCCAGTCCAGTGTTTTTACAGTACTCGGATTTTATTCCAGTACCAATAGTATGTTGGTTGTCCAAAAAATTCCAGTACAGTACCAGTAAAAGTACCGTGCTCATTTAAGTTGCAGTACAGTACCAGTACTATCCCTACCTTAAAATTTATTTCATGTGCAGTACCAGTGTTTTTACAAAAACCCAAATTTGATTCCAATATTCTAGGTATCAGTACTAAAGGTAAACCCAACGTGGCTGCCCAGTTGTTCGTTGGATTAAAAATTGCCCCCTATTAAGTAGCTATTCGAATCACGAGAATCTGACGTCACTGTATCAACCAATTAGATTCGCTTTAATGCCAAGTATTTGTTTAATAAAGTGACGTCAGATTCTCGTGATTTGAATGGTTAACTAATCTGGGCATTTTTTAATCCAATGAACAGCTGTTGCAGCCACGTTGGGTTTACTTTTAGTATTAATTCTAGTACCAGTATTTTTGTAATGAATAAATTATTCATTATTTTAAATGTACCGTTTTTTGCAATGAGTTATTGGAGAAATTTTTTTTAATAGCCTAGGTATTAGACTTGATTATTTTAAATGTACAGTTTTTTTGTTATGAGTTATTGGAAAAAATTTTTTTAATAGCCTAGGTACGGGTGTGCATTGCCGGGAAATTTCATTTTAGCCGCGCCTTAGCTTTAGTACTAAAAGTTCAAAAATCGTTTAGCCTTAGCTTTAGTACTAAGCCCAAAAAAGGCTTAGTACTAAAGCACTTTAGCCTTAGCTTTTGCCAAACTGACAAATATGGAAATGTTCCTAAATTTTAAAAATTATCCTTTTTTAAGGTAAGTCTTGGCATTGCATTGTTAAATTTAGGGTAAAAACTCACCACACAACACGCTTTATTTTTAGGGTTAATTTTACAATTTTAAAGTTGCTCTTGTAACTGTATTTCAGTTTTAACTTTAAATCTTAACAGTAGTATAAAAATGGCTAACTATCAAGAATAGTTTTTTTGAAATAAATATCCAAAGCAACAAAACATTTAACTAACATTTTTTATTAAAAAGAACGCTTACTGCATAGTAAACTTTACAAAATACCCATATGAAATTGTAAAAATAAGATTATTTTAATATTAAGCACGTAGAAACTCGAAAAATACTTCAAAAAAGCAAAAAATCAGTATTTTCTAATGCTTAAACAAAAATAAGAAACACAAAAAAATAAAACCCCATATTCATAGCACCATAAAACCAAAATTCGTTTTAATCACTTTAATCAGCATTATTGTTTAAAATATTCACTCATGTTTCTTTTAAAGTAAAAATATGGTATATTCAAGTTTATATAAGCATAGTTTTTAGGCAGCTAAGAGTGAGGGAAAAGGTTGAGGTGGTTGGTTACCGGCGGTAAATTGCATCTTAAATTCTGGGAAGGATGTATCGAAAATTTTGAAACCTAAAAGAGGGTCAGGGTGTGTCTTGTGGATTTTCAAAACAAAATACTTTAGAGGTGTCAGATTAAAAATCTGGAAAGAAGCCAGATTAAAAAAAGAGAACTTTTCTGAGGAGAACTCGATTTTTGTCTAAGAGGGAGGTTCAAAATTTTGAGGTTAAAAAACCCCATCATCCTCTCCACTTCATGGATAGAAATCTCATTAAATAATCATGTTTTTGAATGGTGAACACTTTTTTTTAGTTTTTTGGTCATTTTTTGGCCAATCATTTTTGGGTAATTTTTCATTTTCCTGGCAAAAGCTAACGTTTTGCCGGGCCCATACCTTTTGCCGAGCTTTTGCCAGCTAATTTCAGTTTAGCCGCGCCTTAGCTTTAGTACTAAGCCCAAAAAACCCTTTAGTACTAAAGTATTTTAGCTTTAGCTTTAGTACTAATGACACCCGTAAGCCTAGGTATTACACTTGTAGCACATAGGGTAGTGCATTTAATTTCGGCACTTTTCCCAATTGGGCATTTTTGATTTTGGACTATATCTTTAATAATCCTGGACGGAATACGGCGTTTGATAGCTCAAATGAAAGCTAATTATATGTAGATGACTGTCGTGAGCTTTTTATTTGTTATGCTATGATATTTTCGTGTGAAATTGTGTGGTTTATAAAAAATAAAATTGTTACTCGTTTTTAGAACATGGGCATTTCATGATTACGCAATAAATTTGTTTAAAAATTAAACTGTCCTGGTAAAATTTAGTCTATTTTCCGAATTTTTAGTCTCCGTGGTTCTACGTTGCGTCTGTGGTGAGCAATCGTTATAAAATAAAATAGTGTAATTTCGGCACACATATTGCTGTAGGTAAAAACGGTTGAATTAAGTGGTCGGGTATTAAATTGTAGTTGTAAATAGTTAAAAGACAACGTTGAAATGTTTAGGGGTCATAGCACTGCACTTAAACTCGATTAAGGGGGTCCTTTTAAAAAGTACCGAAATTAAATGCACTTTTTTCCCAAATTTTGCTCATTTTGATACCATTTGGCATTTTAGCTGTAACTTTTTGCCAGTTACACGTTGAACAAAAAGTAGATGCTTAAATTAAAGAAAACTGTCTGGAGATAATGATAGGTTTTTAAATTTTTGAAAATGATGATTTTTTGACTGAGAAACAATCGATTGTTTGTAAAGTGCCGAAATTAAATGCATACATTTAATTTCGGCAATTTTCCATTTTTTTAAAAACTAATTTAATTAAGTAAAAAAAAACTACTTTCGTACAATGAAACTATTGTGACGTACG
>JASAMX010009002.1:0-30830 GCA_030248175.1 Microlaimidae sp. YZB2_3 | reverse complement strand
AAACTAAAGCTTTTACACGTATTGTTTTTATTCGGTTTTGTTTTTCTAAAAATTTCACAAAATCTGTTATTAATTTACAGGTTTTAAAGAGACTTGTTTCAGTCTTTTCTGGCATTTAGTTTTTAGACTTATGTAGCTTTATACTATTCCATTTAATATAAGGCTTTTTTTTCGAAACTTTGTTTCGTCTTTTGCTAGAATGTTGAAATAGGTAATGAAATCAGTAAAAATAACAATTTGAGCTGTGATCCCGCAAAACTCATTAAACCTGCTAAAGTTTTAGGAGACAATCAGTAATGTTTTAAAATAATCGCAGGTTTTTTGCAGGAAAAACGCAACATCTTACAAATACTGCACCAATATTATCAATATATAATCAACGTATTAAAAAATAGAAAGTAACATCTTTTTTATATTGTGCTTTTAACGTTACTTAAATTTATTGTTATACGTATACTAAATATAATAAAGAATAACCGGAATAGCCCAGAATAACCGGAAAAACGCCGTTCGTGGAGGGTTATATTTTGTTAACTACTAAAAATATTTTGGCTTTTGAAGCAGAGGTAGGAGTTTAAAAAAAAATCATCACCTTTAAATGAGAAATATATTTGGTTGCAATTATTTAAGCCTTATATTTATTAAGCAAGTTTTGATACCTTAAGGTGGAACAATACAGTTAGAATACCCTGTCGGTTTTTGTGTATAACTAATCCCATACGTGACAGAAGCAAACTATATATTGGGAGAAAGGGTATCTTTCCGGTCAGTTCAGTACCTTAACATTTTTGGTGGACCATTCCAAGCCGAGATATGCTTCGTTAAAAAAAGGTATTTTAAAACAGTTTTTTCCAATTTAACAGCAGAACCAGAGTTAATATTACGTGATAAAAATATAACTTAAGTTAGATACACCAAATGTGCATGTCCACAAAAATTTTCAACGAAATCCCTACGATTAATGTTTTTAATTTCGTTTTATTGCTAAAATTTTTGAAATAAAAAATAAAAAACGTGATAGTAGAGATTTCGTTAAAAACTTCAAAACTGGCTCGGAATTATGGTACAACTGCTGTGTTAAAAGTTGGGAATAAACTAATTCCTTTCTTATGACTAAACTTTCATTTAAATTTTTTTTTTGACGCCGAGAAACTACATTTGAAAACCTTTGTTTAAAACTAGCTTTTACGAAAGAACACAGATGGGCCAGTAGCCGAGTGGTTAGAGCGTCGGACTCGGATTTCTCATCTGTAGGATCGACTCCACCGGGCAATATTTTTTAACGTCAAAGATTTTTTTTTAATTTTTAACTTTTTAATTAAAAACAGTGTTTATTATTCAATACTGTATTAAGTACGTGTGGTTTTGAGGTAAAACCAGTATATAGTCAAAATGCCTCCCGGGGGGGGGGGGGTCGCAACCCACCTAGCAGTCTAGCATACCCCCAGGGAGTCAAATCACAAAACGGAGGTTGGATTCGTAATCAGAACCCTTAAAAACCCCCGAGTACGTGTTTTGAGGATAATCGGCGGCATTTTTGCAACTGTATAGATGCATTTTTTTCTACCTTAAATGCACAAACTTGTATTCTATTGGCCTTATTTTCTATTATTAGAAAATTAGCATTAAAATTATGGTGGTGGTTTGGAGCTCCGAGGCCTTAATAGTAGTTATTGCGAAGCTTCGAACACTGAAGGTCCGAAGCTCAGTGCACTATTAGTATGTACCATAGTACCATTTGGATTATTTTAAAAAAGTGTTATCTTTTCTCTCGTATCTAAGGCTAATATACTGTAGAACTATTTTCCACTTGAAAAGGGAGTTAATATCCTTATAACAAGCCCAACACTCCTTTCTGGCTTATTTAATTTAGACGTTTGATTTACGTCAGGACAACACTCTATAAAACCTAATTAAAAAACCACTCAAATCTATTAAATTACTTTTTTTGATTAGCTTTTTTGCAGAATTTTTTTATGATGCTGAAGAATATTGATAGAAAATTGCAGACTGATAGCTTACAAAAAAATTACTAGCTTTTTGTCTTGATAGATAAATATTGTAAGCAATCAAGAATGTATGTCGAAGTTTAAACCTTAAATTTTATCGCCATGATTTAGAATCAGCTCTTTTTTGTTTTCATTTTTAGATTTGAATTTAATGGCATAATTAGTTAAGTTCCAGCCTTGCATTCTTAAGTTTATAAATTAAAAATAGACTTTGAAATTACTTAAATTAAGTTTTTTCCTAATAGCAATTCATAATAATAGCAAAAAATTATGTTGTATTAATTATAAAAGCAAATTTTCCGTATAACGTGTTGAAAAATATGTCAAAAACTTAATGAAACTAATTAGTAGTAGAAATTTTTTAATGATTCTTTGAGAAACTACTAAAAACGATCTGAAGTCGTTAAATTTTACTGCTAGGGTCTAAAGATAAGAGCTTGCGCGTCTAGACATTTTAGATTGTACAGCAAGAAAAAAGACTCGTTGGATCCTAAACTGCTCTAAACAATTCTTTTATTGTTGCCTTGGTTTCTTAAGTATGTAAACGTTTTTTTTTACGCTCACGCTCGCAATCACATTCAAACTCACACCGCCATACACAAAGACACAGAAACACAAACGACGCATTTATGCATGCTACGTTCCGCACTCACGCACGCACGCACACACGCACGCACGCACGCACGCACGCACGCACGCACGCACGCACGCACGCACGCACGCACGCACGCACGCACGCACGCACGCACGCACGCACGCACGCACGCACGCACGCACGCACGCACGCACGCACGCACGCACGCACGCACGCACGCACGCACGCACGCACGCACGCACGCACGCACGCACGCACGCACGCACGCACGCACGCACGCATGCACGCACGCAGGCACGCACGCACGCACGCGTGCACGCACGAACGCACGCACGCACGCAGGCATGCACTCACGCACAACTTTTTTAAAATACCTGGAAATTGTAGATTCTATTGCATGTCAAATATTCACTTCTGCAATGAAGTAATAGCAAATAAATAAGATTCACGGCCCAATTTTAATGTACAAACAATAATTTAATTAACTATTAATTAAAGTAACTTTAATTTAAAACGCAAATGTACTAACACAAGTGTTGTTTTGTTATTATTACTGTGAAAACGTATTATAACCATACACAAAATTATTTGAGATTCTTCATATATTCAACAAAAAACTTCCTGATCATTGCTCATAATAGTTCATCTTACAAAAATAAATGCGTTGTTTTTTTTTGGTTCAATTTTTAGCGATAGGAACAAAATGTTTTGATTATTTTTTAGTTTAAGCTCAGTTAATAATTTCAAAAAGATGAAATTTAAATATTCAACCCCGTCAAGTTTTTTTATTCACAGAATAGTATGTGTGCTTATTATTCGACCTTTTAGTCATTTGTTTTGTGACAGGAGTGTATATCGTGGTTACTACGGCAAAATGAGCCACTGTCATTATGAAATACAACTGACTGTAACTCATTTTATAGTTAATAGCGTGTTGTTTGAAATATAAAACGAGTCACAGTCGCTTGTAATTTATACGAACAGTGGCTTATTTTGCCGTTATTCGACCTTTTAGTCATTTATTTTGTGACAGGAGTGTATATCGTGGTTACTACGGCAAAATGAGCCACTGTCATTATGAAATACAACTGACTGTAACTCATTTTATAGTTAATAACGTGTTGTTTGAAATATAAAACGAGTCACAGTCGCTTGTAATTTATACGAACTGTGGCTTATTTTGTCGTATTAACGACGATATGGAATTGTTTTGTGACAGGAGTGTATATCGTCGTTACTACGGCAAAATGAGCCACTGTCATTATGAAATACAACTGACTGTAACTCATTTTATAGTTAATAACGTGTTGTTTGAAATATAAAACGAGTCACAGTCGCTTGTAATTTATACGAACTGTGGCTTATTTTGCCGTATTAACGACGATATGGAAGTAACAACAGCTCGTTCAGATTTTAGACACCTTATTTTGATTATTTTTACGAAACACAAAAATTGTAAAAAAAAATAAACGGTTTGGAAAACCGCCGTTTTATAATTATAACGATGACGAGCCATCGCCGAAAACAATTTGATTAAAGTTTTTGAAAACTACACGCCACCGAAATTTTTCCAAAAAAATCTTCAACATTTTTTGTGTAGTGATGTTTTCTGCGGCTTTAAAAATCCGAAGCTCCGCAGCGAAGCTTGTTTTGGATATCCAAGTGAAATTCCGCAGCTCTATCCTATTTGTGTGCTAATTTTATGACGAAATAAAGAGCGATGTCATACGTGGATTTTGTCAAAATTTTGTTTGGACCTAAATTGTTTTTAAAACTTTTTTAATAACAAAAAAATATTGAAAAATACTTAATAGAATAACTTGAAACATGTATTAAGGTTAAGTGAATTTTAAGTTTTTCATTTAGAAGACATTGTTCAAAACGTTGTTTTATGATATTTTTAAGGGTAGAAACATCATTAATTATGTTATTTTATTTTATGGTTTTTTAAATTTATAATCTAAAAAAAGCATTCGCTGTAAATGAAACGATCCGGGCCAAAAACTCACACGGGCTGGGGTGTGCTAAGCCGTTGAATGTCGAGCGGTTTACAATTGTGACTCATTTACGCCTGAGCAACAAATATATTAAACTTTTTTGCAATTTTTTTGCAAATACAAACTAAAAGTGTTCTACGGAGTAAAAGTTTTCGTCTTATATTTTTATATTTTTTATTGAAAAGTTACCTCTGTAATCTTACAACATTTTTTTAATGACACACCTATAGAGGTTTAAGTGGGGATCGACTGGGACCCCGGCCCCGGCCCCGGCTTGCCCCGGCACTTTTTTCCACCCCGGCCCCGGCCCCGGCCCCGGCGAACGCAATTCTTTCTACTCCGGCCCCGGCCCCGGCAATTTAGCTGTCAAATGAGCCGGGGAAAACCGGGGTAAGGACCCCTAAGAATGCAAATTTTAAAGCGCTTCTAAACATTTTTGACAGTGAAATATTATTCAAGATTTTATCTACAAAGCTAATTTAGTTGTTTTAAAATTAGGATATTTATTGTTTATTATGCTATATTAAGATTTTCTAAAGCCTTTTTATTTTATTAAGATTCCTTATTTTAATCACGAATCTTTATTCTAAAAATTTAAAAATTTCTTGTGTATTAAAAGCCGTTTGTAGATTTTATTTACAAGATGAGAGTTTGACAGTAGATATCTATGGTTGAAATATATCTGGTAAGTAGTAAGACGTAAGACGTAAACGGACCATAAATTGTACGGTTATAAAATTTTTTTAAATAAACGAATTGGAACGCATGTTTTTTTTTTAATTCCTGCTTTTCAAAAAATATACATAAATTAGTCAACTTTCACGCTTTAAAAAATTGTATTTTTGTTCCAAATTGGGTAATTTGTTAAATAATTGTTAAAATATGGTATTTAATCTTAAATATAAAACCGTTTTTACTGAAAGTTTTAAATGATTTTAATGTTAAATATAGTCAATTCAATACTGCAAATCATCGAGGTCAGCTAGGTTTTATTTGCCTCAATAATCACGAATTTTGCATATATTAAAGTTATTTTAAAATCACTGCTTATATCAAAAATATATTAAACAAGAGGATTTTCAGCTAGACAGGGAATTTTTTACCTAAATTTTTCAAAAAATGTTGCACTTGTGATTTTTCACGCGCAAGCTATTTTTTGTGCACTCAATAAAACTTTTTTCGCACAGCGGTATTTCTTACACCAAGACTCGTTTTTTCTAAGATTATTTTACTAAATCGCTTTGTGCAAAAAATTAGCAGAAAATGATGATTAAATTCGATTATTTAAATTCGATCATGTGTGAATTGATTAGAACGGTTTATTGTACAACTGGACATATTTACTTGAATTATATATTCTTGCGTTTATTTTTAGGTGCATATTTGAAATTGTTTTTAAATTTTGTTACGTTAAAAAAATTCAAGCTGATCTTTATTTTAGAATTTTTAAGTTTATTGTAAATCTACATTATAGTATTCATAAATTTAAAAAAAAAACCTGCGGAGTCAGTCCAGTTTTTTTAAATCCAATATTTTGTATTCACCCAAAAGACACCAAACGTAAATTTTTAAAACAAAAAATTAATAATGAACTGTTTATATTTAATTTGAAAAAAAGTTTTCGCATAATGCTGAATAAAAATAATACTAATTTTTAAATAAAATATTTTGCTTGAAACTAGCACTCTTGTGCGAGTTTAATACTGAAAACCCGCCATTCTCTGCTATTTTTGGGTGCACCAATTTTTAACAGTGTTAGCGTTTTGCAGTGCATATTGCAACTTTTCTTCCACTTTTGCAAGTAAATGCGCTGCATGAAAAAACAAGTATTGACTGCAAAAAATCTCTTCGCAAGAAATCAGTGGTATATGCACAGAAAGTCGCGTACGTTTGAAATGTTGCATTCTTTTCTTGTATAACTTTATTCAAAAACCTAGTGTATAATCAAAAACTTTCTTAGGTTATATTATGTTTTTGATAAATCTCGAAAAATTATAAAAAGTAGTGCAAAATCATGAAAATAATTACATTGAAAAAGTTTACGTGACGTTAGTTTTATAATTTTTGGCTAAAATTAAATAATTTGATTAAAATCATTAAAACAATCAACTTGAAACAGCTAGAAAGCGAGTAGTCTCATGTACTCGCAATATAATATTTCACTTTTTACAACTTAAAAAGAATGTTTTTTTAATTTAGAAAAATTGACAATAAAATTTTAAAAATTCTCTTATATTTTAAAATAAAAGGTGCTTTTTAACCCTTTTTATATGTTTAAACTAAAAAATGTTGAATAGTGGTGTGTAAATGAAATTCGAGTAAAAGTTCTTCTTTAAAATAACATTCAAGACTAGTATTCTTAACTTTTACGGTTAAATTTCGCTAATTAGGTACCAACATATTTAATTAAAAATATTTTAATATGAAAAGATTTTGTTATTGTGAAATATTTTCGTTACTTGTACCCAGTTTTGATTTTAGTTTCTTTACCACGTTTTGCTTTACTGATCAAAACATACTCTTTGTAAGTACTTTAATTCCTCCTCTAATTGTAAGGCATTCTTTAAAACTAACATAAATAGTTTGTTCTATTTGTAAAGTATTTTTTAAAAGTAACATAAATGGTTTGCGAATAAGTATAATATTGCTTTAAACAAGAATATATTGCTAATAATTATGTGAAAATGTACATATATTATGTAAATAAAATAATAATTTAGGTTTAAAAAAATCAAAATATAAAAATAAAAACTTTGTTCTGCTTAGAAAAAAATTTGTGTAATAATAAATAAGTTTTTTTTACTCACAAAGTGCTTAAATTTTTAAATGTCACTATTTATTACATAAACCAAATAATTAACAATAAAAATTTTGATTTTTATTTAAAAAAATTACCAAAATTACGAATTCTGCTAAATTTTTCACCTGCCCCGGCTACGGCCGGCCCCGGCCGGGGCAAAATTTTCTATCCCGGCCCCGGCCCCGGCCCCGGCCCCGGCAAATCCAAATTTATCTACCCCGGCCCCGGCCCCGGCATCAGCAAAAATTCTGCCCCGGTCAATCACTAGGTTTAAGCGACAAATTAAAAAAAAGTTTCATAGCACATTTGATAGTTAAATAATTTTCTACTTAATACAAATAACTAGTATAAACAAATCGTATAACAAAAAAAGGAAATACATATAGCTCGATTTTGATTATATTTCAAAGTTTTAATTAATAGTTTGGTACAAAAGTAAAAACAAAAACCGCGTGTTAATTAATAGTTTTTATCCTCACTTCCCGTGAAACGTGGAAAGCATATATTGGAGGAAACTTGTATTTTAATAAATTTTTTTGTATTTGTTTTGGTTGTTTAAACACAACAATTTCGGAATATTTAAAATTTATTTGTTCTACGTTGGACAAAACATTGCAACGTAAATAACTTCAACAGACTAAATATTAGCAATTTTTAGTTAATAAGCACATTTATCTTTTTTTTTAAATGAGTAAAAACTGATGTAACTGGTTAGTGGCTGGTTCATACTTATGACAAAACGTCTTTTGGACTTTGTCCAAAAGTTGTTAGTGGCTGATTAGTTAGTTGATTAGTTGTTAGTCTGATCCAAACTGGCTAGTGGCTGGTTCATACTTCTGACAAATGTCTTTTGGACTTTGTCCAAAAGACAAATACAGGGTAAAAACGTCCTTTGGTCTTTATCCAAAGGACAACGTGTTGATACTTTTTTGTCCTTTGAACTTTTCTCTTTGGATTTTGTCCTTTGGACTTTGCCCAAAGAACAAAATGTAAGTAACATTCATAGTTCGTCAAAAAGAAAAAGTCCAAAGGACGTTTTGGCTTGTCCAAAAGACGTGTTGGCTTTTCTAAATTTGTCCTTTGGACTTTGTCTAAAGGACGTTTTGTCATAAGTATGAACCAGCCTTAAGAGTTACAGAAACAGGAATAACGCCACCAAGATCTTAAAATAAATATGTTAAAATGAAGCTACAAGTACGCTCTCTGTGTTAACCCGTGTAAAAAATTATTTAACGTCAAGAAACTTTTAAGTGTATATGAATTTAAATAGTCCTTTTCAATTGTCAAAAATTTTGGTTTTTATGTTAGTTATTTACAAAAAATCAAGGAAACAATATCAAAAATTAAATCTATCTTAAACACCTTAAACAATAGAAATTTAGCATAAAATTTTTCAATCCATATACAACGTCTTAAACAATTGATTTTTTAGCATTTTTTTCATCATTTTTTTCATAGAATATACGTTTCATTAAAGATTTTTGCTATAGCCTTATTATAATACAAAAAAATTGTTTTTATATTTTAGATATTGGTGTATTGCGTGAACCGCAATTAATATTTTGAGGTGTTAAATACCTTCAAAATGGGACCCGAAATACTATAAAATTTACTATTTTTGTTTGTTTAGTTAAGTAAAGTGCATTTGATTTATGTAAGTTCCCTTTTAATAATGGAAATACTAATTCATACATCTTATTTTCATTCAAAAATATTCAGTAAAATATTCATTAATTTTAGCGAATAATTTTACAAAGATTTATTAAAGTGAAAACTGTAATTCTTATAATTTATTGTAATTAAAATAAAATTACCTTTTATGAGTTTTGTAAATATTTTCTAAAATGTTATGAATCTCGTAAGGTAATTTTTCTAAGTTGTATAACAATTTTAATAATTATCACTCTCATTATTAGATTTACACTCTTCACTTTAATAAATCTTTGTAAAATTATTTGCTAAAATTAATGAATTCGTTACTGAATATTTTTGAGTGAAAATACAAAGTATGAATTAGAAATTGCGTTATTAAAGGGCAAACTTAAATAGAAGAAATGAACAACCTGACTCAAAAAAAACAGAAAAATATTAAAATTATCACACTCATTATTAGATTTACATTCTTCACTTTAATAAATCTTTGTAAAATTATTTGCTAAAATTAATGAATTCGTTACTGAATATTTTTGAGTAAAAATAAAAAGTATGAATTAGGAATTGCGTTATTAAAGGGCAAACTTAAATAGAAGAAATGAACAACGTGACTCAAAAAAAAAACAGAAAAATATTAAATTTATTTATTATTTATAGTATTTAAGATCCCATTTTGAAAATATCAGCACCTCAAATTATTAATTTACTCGCTAACAACAGACACAATAGGTAACAAAACACCTAAAAACATACTAAAAGAATATAAATCTAATTTTATTATTATAATGAAAATACAATAAAAAATTTGTCTAAGTTAAATAAAGTTAATTGTTTTTAAGTCAGATAGCGATTTGTATAATACTACAAGATTATCGAGGGCTTAACAAACAATTATGAACGATCACAACAGTCAATTCAATGTACATAAAGGTCTCGAGAAGAATTATAAGTAATTTTTATATGACGTTAGTTAACTAAAAAAATGGGCATAAAAAGTATAGAAAACCAGCTATTTTGTTTTTTACATTCTTCTAAAACGAACGCTGGTTGTTTATATTTTTTCTTACTAGTGTCTTTTAGTTAGCATCCGTCATATATGAATTATTTTCATTTATTCTCGAGACCTTTGTGTACATCAAATTAATCGTCGTGATTGTTCAAACTATTTCCGAATATTTACACGATTTTTATCAGAAAATTGTAATTTAAATCTATGACTGAAACAATTATATTTTTTGAATCATGTTAGAAAATCTTCAAAATTTAAATCAACAATATTGTTTATAATTTTAAAAACTAGATCAAATTTCATTCGTATTATGTCTATAGATTCCAAATACAAAAATTTTACCTTTGATGAATAATCTGTATAAAATATTCTACATTTGCAGCAAACTCTTCGAGTAAAATATTTTTGAACTTTCTCTAAAAATTTTATGACACCAATTAAATATCAATTAAAAACGGGTGTATTTGATTCAAATAAAGGTTTAAAATATGTTTTAAAGGCGCGCTTCAAAAAAAATTATTGCTTATAAAACAACGCAAAATTTTCGAGGCTCTGAAAAAGGCTTTTTTTGCTATTTGGGAACATTACTTGAAAAATTTCAGGTCATTGGTTATACAAAATACTATGGTCTCTAAGTGATTGCACTGGCGAAATTTCTGTACCTTCTAAATAGTATGGTTTATTTTAAATTCGTAAATTTCCTAAAGATATTAAATTACATTTTGTTTTAGCAAGATTTAATTGCCGTAATTTTGTCCAGGTTATAAATTTTGCAAGGCTTAAATTGAGATCAAAAGTATTTACACCCGTACGATATTTATAAATTTTACAGTCGTCAGCAAACACCTTTTTACAAACATCACCGACTTTACAAAACTCTTCATCATTAATATAAATAAGAAACGGCTAATCCCAATTATAAAAGTACTGCAGGAAACACTACCACAAAACAGTCCCGGTTTCGCAAAAGAGTACACACGAAACAGTACTGGAACAATGATAAAAACGGAAAGTATTCGAACTTTTTGTTTTTAGAGTAATTTTGTTTGTTTGTCTTTACATATTTTTGAGGGATTATCGGGTTAATAAAGTTGTTGAAAATGTTTTATTCGATTAGTTTTAATGAGAAAATAGTAAAGTCATACATAGCGTATTGTATTCTGCCCGTACAATAGTTTTTGGATCTTAAATGTACCGTCGAAATCAGAATTAAGTTTGCCCAACATTTTTTCCTTCATTTGGTCTTTTTAGCGAAAAAATCGAGGGTTTTTTGTACGGGAAACGCAATATTATAACAAATACTGCTCTAATCTTAACTATCAAGGTATCAGACTAAAATAGAACGTAGCCGCTTTCTTCGAGTGCATATTTTGTAACTGAAATTTTTATACCCTTTCAGCAATTTTTTAAGTACAAAATTATCGAAAAAAACGTCATTTTCGGGGGTCATATCTCCTGAACCACTTGAGATAATTTGTTAAAAAAATATTGAGCCTATCGGGGGCAGGGGTAAGGTTTTAACAAAAAATCATCAATTTCAAAACCAAAAAAGTTTGAATCGGTACTGCAACTTTTTTAAAATAAAAAAATCACAAATTACTTCTACTTTTACTTTAGTTAAACTAAAATTTTTCAAATTAGCTTTATTTTGACTTAAAATGATCAAAATCAATATTTTTTACAACACACTATTATGTATACCCCACAATCAATATTTTGAGTTAATAAATACACTTAATGTGAGACCCCAAATACTATAAAATTTAATATATATGTTTGTTTTAACCCGGTGGATTTTTTAAAATGTAAATTTACCCTTTGAAAATGCAATTCCTAATTCATACATTTTATTACAATTCAAGAAAATTTATTAATTTTAACAATTTTTAAAATGTAAATTTACCCTTTGAAAATGCAATTCCTAATTCATACATTTTTTTACAATTCAAGAACATTTATTAATTTTAACAATTTTTAAAATGTAAATTTACCCTTTGAAAATGCAATTCCTAATTCATACGTTTTATTACAATTCAAGAACATTTATTAATTTTAACAATTTTTAAAATGTAAATTTACCCTTTGAAAATGCAATTCCTAATTCATACATTTTATTACAATTCAAGAAAATTTATTAATTTTAACAATTTTTAAAATGTAAATTTACCCTTTGAAAATGCAATTCCTAATTCATACATTTTATTACAATTCAAGAAAATTTATTAATTTTAACAATTTTTAAAATGTAAATTTACCCTTTGAAAATGCAATTCCTAATTCATACATTTTTTTACAATTCAAGAACATTTATTAATTTTAACAATTTTTAAAATGTAAATTTACCCTTTGAAAATGCAATTCCTAATTCATACATTTTTTTACAATTCAAGAACATTTATTAATTTTAACAATTTTTAAAATGTAAATTTACCCTTTGAAAATGCAATTCCTAATTCATACATTTTATTACAATTCAAGAAAATTTATTAATTTTAACAATTTTTAAAATGTAAATTTACCCTTTGAAAATGCAATTCCTAATTCATACATTTTATTACAATTCAAGAAAATTTATTAATTTTAACAATTTTTAAAATGTAAATTTACCCTTTGAAAATGCAATTCCTAATTCATACATTTTATTACAATTCAAGAAAATTTATTAATTTTAACAATTTTTAAAATGTAAATTTACCCTTTGAAAATGCAATTCCTAATTCATACATTTTATTACAATTCAAGAAAATTTATTAATTTTAACAATTTTTAAAATGTAAATTTACCCTTTGAAAATGCAATTCCTAATTCATACATTTTATTACAATTCAAGAACATTTATTAATTTTAACAATTTTTAAAATGTAAATTTACCCTTTGAAAATGCAATTCCTAATTCATACATTTTATTACAATTCAAGAAAATTTATTAATTTTAACAATTTTTAAAATGTAAATTTACCCTTTGAAAATGCAATTCCTAATTCATACATTTTATTACAAGACATTATAATTTTAACAATTTTTAAAAATGTAAATTTACCCTTTGAAAATGCAATTCCTAATTCATACATTAAAATTATTACAATTCAGAAATTTATTTTTTAACAATTTTTAAAATGTAAATTTACCCTTTGAAAATGCAATTCCTAATTCATACATTTTATTACAATTCAAGAAAATTTATTAATTTTAACAATTTTTAAAATGTAAATTTACCCTTTGAAAATGCAATTTTTTTTTTTTTTTTTTTTTTTTTTTGTGCATTCCTAATTCATACATTTTTTTACAATTCAAGAACATTTATTAATTTTAACAATTTTTAAAATGTAAATTTACCCTTTGAAAATGCAATTCCTAATTCATACATTTTATTACAATTCAAGAAAATTTATTAATTTTAACAATTTTTAAAATGTAAATTTACCCTTTGAAAATGCAATTCCTAATTCATACATTTTATTACAATTCAAGAAAATTTATTAATTTTAACAATTTTTAAAATGTAAATTTACCCTTTGAAAATGCAATTCCTAATTCATACATTTTTTTACAATTCAAGAACATTTATTAATTTTAACAATTTTTAAAATGTAAATTTACCCTTTGAAAATGCAATTCCTAATTCATACATTTTTTACAATTCAAGAACATTTATTAATTTTAACAATTTTTAAAATGTAAATTTACCCTTTGAAAATGCAATTCCTAATTCATACATTTTATTACAATTCAAGAAAATTTATTAATTTTAACAATTTTTAAAATGTAAATTTACCCTTTGAAAATGCAATTCCTAATTCATACATTTTTTTACAATTCAAGAACATTTATTAATTTTATCAATTTTTATAAGGTAAAGTTACCCTTTGAAAATGCAATTCCTAATTCATACATTTTTTTACAATTCAAGAACATTTATGAATTTTAACAATTTTTAAAATGTAAATTTACCCTTTGAAAATGCAATTCCTAATTCATACATTTTATTACAATTCAAGAAAATTTATTAATTTTAACAAATAATTTTCTGAAGATTTATTAAAGTGGACACTGTAAATTTAATATCTTTTTTAATAATTAATAAATTTGTTATAGAAATTACAAAAATTAGTTTATAAGTTTCATAAACATTTTAGAAAATATATTATAGAACTCATAACTAGTAATTTTATTTTGATAACGAAATATTATTAGTTTTGCAGCCAATTCAATTTAATAAATGTTTGTAAATGTTTTTTTACTAAAACTAACGGATTTGTTACTGAATATTTTTGACTAAAAATAAGATGTATGAATTAGAAAATACCATTAATTAACGAGTATTGCAAAAAAAAATCACAAAAAAAAGTTTACATATTTGTTTTTCAGACGTAAGAGAATCAGAGTTGTAATTGGCTAAAAGTATTTTCCTAAGCACTAATTGGCTAAAAGTGATTCTATTAGCTCCTCCGACTACCATACTCCGACTCCGACTACCTACAGAGCAAAACCAATATGACGTGATCACGAATACTATGCGACATTTTAGAGTCTTTAAAATCCTGATGTGGTTTAATAATATATGAAAATCAGCATTTATTTTTTATATTATGGAATATAAAACATGCTGGTGATTTCAAATCACAATAAATTCATAAAGTTGGAATGTTGTTTTTTTTTTGGAATTAATTTGGGCTGGTACAAACGCAAGAAACGCAGAACTCAGCAATTGAAAACCAATTTGAGCACCCTGACAAAAAGCTACAGCCTGTATCCTTAGAAAAAATTTAAACCCAAAACTTAAACCAAAAACTAAAAAAATACAACACATCAATTTTTAATATGTTAAAATTTATTGTTTCTTCACAACATATGTTTGTAATTTGGTTAGCCTATGGGGAAATTATATTAAGCTGACTTTGTAAAATTGTATAAGAAATATAAAAGGATCAATTATAATTTTTCTATTCAGACATGTAAAAAGAATTGAAACTCATAATTTTTTTATTCCGGCCTTTTTACAAAATTCGAAAGATTATTTTACGTGTTAAATTGTCATTTTTTTCCAAATCGAGCAATATAATAAATAATTGTTAAATAAGGCATTTAATGTTTAATATTTAGCCATTTTTGTTCTAAAATTTTCTGAAAGTTTTTGTTTTGAAATATATATATAAATTAGTGATGTGCTCCAGAGCTGAGCTCCGTTTTTAGGAGCTCTGGAGCTCCGGAGCTCCGCCCCATTTTTGAACTAATGTTATGTATAATTAAAGATTGATGCCATATATTATTTTTTCAAAATTTTTTTGCAAATGAATTTTTTTCAAAATTTATTTAATACGCTAGTAATAGTCTTAAAAATGCAGATAAAGTAATTTTAAATGTATTTGAAGCTTAAAAAGCTTTAAATAGCTTATTAATGGGCGAAACTCCGGAACTCCCTCCTCTTCAAATGGCCGGAGCTCCGGAGCATGATATTGAAGGGTAGCAACATCACTAATATAAATATCTACAAAAATGTTTGGAACTCTACAAATATTTGTGTTTATGTTAATCACGTTTGTTTCTTATTTTCATTTCATACTTATTTGTGTCTTGTTTTAATATATTAGGTGTTTTTTAAACTAACAGCAAAAACAAATTTTAGTTGATTTTATAGCGCTAACGAGAGTTTATACAAATGGATTGTTTTCACGTACCTTGAAATGTATCGGAAACAATCACGTATACTTCTTATTCTTATTCTACACATTTTTGAGTCTTGTTTTGAAATTTTTGTGTTTTTAAACTAGGACAAAAATATTGTTGTGTTTTTATCAACATCAAGGGATAAAGATAGAGACAGCAAAAGAGAAAATGTTTTATAAATGTTTCAAATATACATATAAAAAATTCCAAAAAAATTCTTATTTAAAAAAATTAAAAAAAAATTCTTTTTTTTAAAAAATTCTTATTTAAATATTATCATTTATTGTAAATTTGTATAAGTGTAAAGCATATATTTATACATGGATCACAAAAAAATACTTGGCGATGTCGAGAAAACAACAAGCAGGTGAGTGCTTTTGATAATGTTGATTAGAAATCAAACATTTTAGCGTTAAAATCAATATCTTAAATTAAATTGAAATATGTTTATTGCCCTTAAATTAATCATTTATATCCCAGAAAAATAAAATAAAATTAAAAATGATAATAAAATTGACGCTATCTTTGTAAAAACGACGCGCGGGGTAAATAAACGTAATTTGAATTAAAATCAGTTTCCCCAATTGTACAAATTAGTTTACAAAAAAAATTTTTTTTGGATTAAAAGATATGTATGTACCCTCATTATTCACAGTCATTTTTAAGCATTTTTTGATGGGATATTAAAAACAAACTTAGCAAACTAATATCTAGGTAAATACTGGTTCATACTTCGTCTAAAGCGACAAAATGTCGACTAAAAGGACAAAATTCCAAAGGACGAAATGTCACAGCCACATCAAATTCACAGCTGTCAAATTCCACAGCCGTAAAAATGTCCTTTGGACCATTTGGACTGACTTTTAGACTGCCCAAAGGACAAAATTTTAAGTAGCATTCAATACTTCGTCCAAAGCACAACGTCAAAAGGACATTTTGTACTATTCAGCGGAGTTTTGGCTTTTTTAAAATTGTCCAGTTTTGTCCAATTTGGACGTTTTCACTTAAAGGTGCGGTGCGAAGTCAAACTTTTTATCTTAGATTTTGATAATTTTTTCGTGAAAATCTTACCCTTGCCCCCAATAGCCCACAAAATTTGTTTCAACATCTCTAGTGGCTTAAGAGTTATGACCCCCCGAAAATGGCGTTTTTCGACAATTCTGTACGTTAAAGATTGCTGAATGGGTATAACGATTTAGGTTACAGATTATGCCCCCAAGAAAGCGGCTACTTTCTACTTTAATTTGATACCTTAATTTGAAATATAGGCACCTTGCACTGAAACCTAAAATAACCATAAGATACAGAACACATAAACATTGCTGACTGTACGGAAAATACCGTAATCATGTAAATGTGTTTTTTTTTTAAAGACGAAAGGCGAAAGACGAAACCCTGGGATGTTTAATAATGACATCACATTGATTATGTATTTTGATTTATATTAGAAATTGTCTGTTTTAAATTGTGTAATTAAGATTTGCATGTAAAAAAATATATATTGCTACAGATGTTATAATAAGCGAGTTATTTTCCGTCAATGCCGCCACTAATGAATAATCAGGGAACATTTGCATGATTACGGTATTTTTCGTACAGGCTCAATGTTTGTGTGTTCTATATCTTATATTTATTTTAAGTTTCAGTGCAAGGTGCCTATAGCGTTTTTCGTACAAAAAACCAGCGATTTTTTTGTTAAAAACACCAAACACTCTCTTAAAAGTGATTGGTTAATATAACGTAGAACTTAGTAAATTTTTTAACGGGAAAGGATCCGCTAACTTTATTAGTAACTTTTACGATTTTTTTTATTTATCAGAGACCTATTAAAAAATTAGTGAAACTCCCGTCATACAATAAAATTTTTCCTATAAAACTCCGGTTAAAGGATGCATAGAATAGGTTTACATGAAACAAAAATTTATAATACTTAACAAGCATAATAAATTAAATATTCAAAACAATAGTTTTAACTTTCAAACTTTTACTTTTATTTTAGTTTCAGCGCGAAGGTGAGAAGAAAAGTCCTTCTTGGGCCAAACATTTTTCCATATTTTTTCTTATTTAACCATTTTAAGGGTGAAGAAAAAAGTGATTTATGGTTACTTTTCAAATATAAGATTGTTTTAATTAAAAGACAAATCATTTTTTACCTTAGTCTGTCCTTCCTCAATTTGTTTTGTAAACGAAAGTGCAGATTTCACGAAAGTGTAGATTTAAAAAAAAATAAATAAAGTGTTGCAAAAACTTAAAATCTCTGGCAGAAAATTTTACACACTTCAAACTAAGGATTTAAAGTCAGTGCACACACAAACAATTTCTGCCATCTTAATTCCATAGAAATCATCAGCGCCTTTGGAGTTTTTTCTTTGCAAAGTAATTTTGTTTTAACAATAGCGAAGAATTTCCAATATTTCCAACAAAATATCCTCACAAGTTTGCTATATTTAGAACAAAATCAAGGGAAACGTCCCGTGGAAAATATTAAAACTTTAAAAAGAGTCGGATTAAATTGGCCGAACCTTATTTTTTTTGTTTTAAAACAATTATTTTTGTTAGTAATAAACATAAAACAAAAAAATGAAGGTTGAAAGAATTTGACTTCAGTTACACATAGGAATTGATTATTTTTGTAGAATATATTTATATAAATAGTCAAGCAAATAACAAAACTAGTGGTAAACCTAATTATAAAATAAAAAACCGCCGCACGAGACAAAACTGTATGTTTAATAATGTAAAGAGCAATTATCAATTTCAACAAGTTTTTTCTAAGTTAATTTTACGAATTTTTTCGTTCAATCAACTAATATTATAGCAACACTTTTCTAACCTACTTATTTCGTTAATTTAATCAAAATGTGATTTACGACTTTTTTTCAACGAATTTTTTAAAGCCACTTTTTAGAGAGCAACGTCAGTGATTTTATGAAGTTTTCCCAACCTTTTTTCCTTCACTTGGAGTTTTTAGCGAAAAAATCAAGGGCTTTTGGTACAAAAAAACGCGATATCTCGACATACCAATCTTAACGATCAAGATATGAAATTAAAGTAGAAAATAGCCGCATTCTTTTAGTGTAAACTAAATTTAAATACCCGTTCAGCATTTCCTTACGTACAGAATTGTCGTAAAATGCCATATTTGGGGGGTTATAACTCCTGGAACCACTGGAGATATTTTGTTGAAAAAAAATTTGTGGGCTATTGGGGCAGCGGTAAGGTTTTCACAAAAACATATCAAAATCGAAGACAAAAAGTTTGACTCCGCATCGCATCTTTAAGTATTAACCAGCCTTTAAAAATAGTTTGGTGGCAGAATCGAGGGTTAGGTCGCTGGTTTAAGCCCAACTCAAAGCCATCGTTTCGTTAATTTGTTTTGTAAAAATAAATCTTGAAACTTTCAAACTCTACTTTAATATTTGCTAACTAAAAGAATAAAAAAATGTGTCATTTTAATAGCATGTTTTATTCAGAAATTCTAATATACATTTTGATTTTTAGAATATACTAATACTCAAATACCTTAATCTGTTTGTATAACATTGAGCTTAAATAACACTGTTTAATGTTGATCGTATAGTAAAAAAATATTCGAACTCAAACTTATTTGTATTGTTAGATTAAAAACATAACTTTTTTCCTTTAGATTTTTTATTTAAACTAGCAAATCTAAAAGGCCTATATACAAGCTCGCCAAACTTCCACCTATGAGCCTTATTTTGCTAGTTCTACCAAAAATATATAATACTATATAATATATTAAGGAAAAATATGTCACTTAGTCAAGCGAAACGATTTGGTGCTATTTTTTGAGCAAATGGGCAAGTGTAAATGGGCACTGCTCAAAATGTAGCAGCGTTTTTGCGCATATCCTAGCATGCAAACTCGAACGCACTGCACACTTTTGAAGCACACTGCATTTTTTTAGCAATTTTATGCGCATATATGCGCATATACTGCACATAAAAACGCACAACCGCTTGAAACAAAAAAAATGAACCCACTAAAAACTAGTACTTAGTTTTCACATTGTACACAAAATACAAACTTTGAGTATAGACATACAAAAATAAAATACAATACAATACACAAAAAGATTTTTTTACGTATTGCATTGGATTTTATTTCTGTATGTCTATACTAAAAGTTTGTATTTTGTGTACAGTGTGCAAACTAAGCAGTGGTTTTTTAGTCGGTTTATTTTTTTGTTTCCCGCGGTTGTGCTATTTTATGTGTAGTATATGCGCATATAAGCGCACAAGATTGCCAAAAAAGTGCAGTGTACTTCAAAATGCAGTGCGTTCGAATTGGCATGCAAGTATATGCGCAAAAACACCCCTACGTTTTGAGCAGTGCCCATTTACACGACACATGCCTCAATAAGAGCAGTTCTTTTGCCATTTTATGGGCACAACACTTAGTGGCAGTGCTCAAAAAACGGCACCAAATAGTTTCGCTTTTGAGACTGAGTGTCATATTTTTCCTTAATATATTATATAGTATTATATATTTTTGGTTCTACCTGTTAATAAAAAGAATAGATTAAACTATTTCGATGATGTTGACCTTCTTTTAAAGTTTTTTTTTTATTTTCCATCTTCAGTCGAAAATTCTGACTTCTTTATAACTTAGATTAATTGATTTTACCCCGAAAATACAGTGAATTTTAACGCAGTGTTAGTTTTATTGCCGTAAAAATTGCGACTTGTTTTGGGCTTAGTGTTGATGGTTTTTTTTTTTTTCGCACTGCAATTATATTTGCACGACAACAAAACGCGAATTTTCTAGCAAATTTTTGTTAGGAATTAGTGTACAGTCGGAAATTTTTTGTGTTATATATTCTTGTTAAACTGTTAAAACAACTGTGTAAAAAAGTGCGGCAAGAGTACAACAGTTGTACTATGGAGGAATACTAAGAGATTCTGCATGAGTACTACTGAAGTGTTGCAATAATACGGCAAATATTCAGCGGAATGGAGGACACAACTCTAAAAACTGTATAAATTATAGATTTTCTAAAAATAAAACACACATATAAAGCGTTAAAACGGTTGTCAGGGTCCCATATTTACAAATATTGAAGTTTTTCGGGCTTTAACCCCAAATTTTAAATGTAAGCAAATGGGCTTCAAATAAAACTTTACTTTGACGTTTCGAAGCAACTACGTGCTTTATCTTCACAGGCTTTTAACGTAAGCCCGAAAACATCAATATTTACACATATAAAGCACTATGATACTTAAAATCTAAACTTCATTTTTAAAATTATTTGTGATTTAAATATTTGGCTTGGAATTATAAACCAATTTCATACAAAAATGTTTATATTTTAAATGTAAAATTAGTGTTGTCAAAAAAAATATTTTAAAGCAAAAAAAAAATATATATATATATTTTGTTGTTGTTGTTAAAAACTTAAAGTACCTGAAAATATCTAAAAAAAAGACTGAATATTTGATGGTCACATAGATTCCGAAAAAATGGGCAACAAATCTTGGCTTTATTAGTGACGCAAAATTCAGTTTTGCAAAAGTTTATTTTTATTAAGCCTAAGTGAAACCTTAGTGATTCAGGCTTAATTTTATCAGAAATATTTTTGTTTAAAACTGTATTTGAAAAGATGTCGCTTGTTTACAACTTGGTGACAATATGTAATTGGTGGGAACTAGAAAAAACTCATAGTTGTCAGACCTGTAAGGGCTGGTTCATACTTATGACAAAACGTCCTTTGGACAAAGTCCAAAGGACAATTTTATAAAAGCCAAAACGTCCTTTGGACAAGCCAAAACGTCCTTTGGGCTTTTTCCTTTGGACAAAGTATGAATGCTACTTAAAATTTGTCCTTTGGACAAAGTCCAAAGACAAAATCCAAAGGGAAAAGTGCAAAGGACAAAAAGTATGAATACGTTGTCTATGTAATTGGTGGGAACTAGAAAAAACTCATAGTTGTCAGACCTGTAAGGGCTGGTTCATACTTATGACAAAACGTCCTTTGGACAAAGTCCAAAGGACAATTTTATAAAAGCCAACAAATCTTGGCTTTATTAGTGACGCAAAATTCAGTTTTGCGAAAGTTTATTTTTATTAAGCCTAAGTGAAACCTTAGTGATTCAGGCTTAATTTTATCAGAAATATTTTTGTTTAAAACTGTATTTGAAAAGATGTCGCTTGTTTACAACTGTATTCGGCTGATATCTAACTGGTGACAATATGTAATTGGTGGGAACTAGAAAAAACTCATAGTTGTCAGACCTGTAAGGGCTGGTTCATACTTATGACAAAACGTCCTTTGGACAAAGTCCAAAGGACAATTTTATAAAAGCCAAAACGTCCTTTGGACAAGCCAAAACGTCCTTTGGGCTTTTTCCTTTGGACAAAGTATGAATGCTACTTAAAATTTGTCCTTTGGACAAAGTCCAAAGACAAAATCCAAAGGGAAAAGTGCAAAGGACAAAAAGTATGAACACGTTGTCCTTTGGATTTTGTCCTTTGGACTTTTTCCTTTGGACAAAGTCCAAAAGACGTTTTTACGCTGTATTTTGTTCTTTGAACAAAGTCCAAAGGACTTTTGTCCTTTAAACTTTGTCGAAAGGACGTTTTGTCATAAGCATGAACCAGCCCTAAGCCGACAGAGTATATTTTTCTTCTCTATTTTTAGTTCGGTTTTTATAGAATGTAGAAACAGTTATAAAAATAACCGTTTATTTACAAATGCAAAAACAATAATTGTAGAAATTGAACAAGAGGTACAGTTATTTCTAAATTCCAAGGTAAAGTGTGCGGTCGGTAGATATATTGGACCGCACTGCCAGTAAATAATAAAAAAAGCAGCTAAATAATCATAACCGAAGATAAGCAAAACTGATATAGTAACAAATAACAATTATAATAATTCTATAATAACACTTATAATTCGATAATAACAATTTTACAGTAATGATTTCGCTGGTTTAAATACTAATAAATCACTTCGCCAGAAACTTCCAGAAAGTTCCAAGCCAATAAGAAGTAGGTGACGACGTGACGTTAACCATTTTCGCGCCACCACAAAATAAAACATTCCAGAAGCTTTTGGTCAAATATATATAAAAGGTGAAAAATCACGAATCAGTGACCTAATCACATCATAACCGAATATTCCAGAGTCGATGACGTCATAAAGCGTCGTAATGTCTCATCTCAGAACCAATCCAGTTTAGCGTGAGAGTTTGTTATTGTACCTGGGCCACACATGGCAGTTTTCCATCTAGCAAACCAGTGGACAAATACAGCTCTATTGTGTGTGGAGTTTGTAGCACTGGCCTTGCAGGAACACCTATACTGACCATGTATGACGTTAAATAGTAAGATCAATATTAGGCGCGACTTAAAAAATCCTTTAGACAAAGACCTCGGAATGGGTGAACACTGCATGTAGTGAACACTCTAGCGGTAAAGGTTGCCAACATCGTTATTAATGTTGGACAAAGAGTCTTAACGATCGGGGTGAAACATTTTCGCCCCTCCTGGCTTGTCTTAGCGCCTGCCCTTTGCATAATCTGCATTGGGAAGATAAGTTTCAGGTTATTCAACAACAAGCGTGAGAGTAATTTCAGCACCAGTTTATTATAGCACTCGTTGAAATGAGCGTTGTTAATAAACTCGCTCTCGTTAAACAACTCATGGCTTTACGTGGTAAAGTCTATGACAAGAGTTTCTGTAATCGAAAAAAATATGCTTTTAATCTGTTTAAAATTAATCAAAATTTTTATTCGCAGCATAAATTGCATATATCAAAAAAATCATTTTTTGACTGAATTATAACTCCTTACAAAGAGTTTAACATCAAATATAAATTTAAAAATGAGCTTAACTTGTTTGATTTATATTACCAAGATATTTCTATGCATTTTTCTACTATTGGATAGGTCAAATGAATAATTAATACAAATATGGGACTTGCTTCTAATAGGAGTTCTGCAGCCGTTTAGAAAAAATACTTTAGAAGCTCTCAAATATACAAAATGTTCAATAGCGTGAATTTGCGAAAATAATCTACAAATTTTTACGCAACACTTAACCTCAATGCGCATGAAAATGGGTCACCGGTCAATCCTTGATTTTCTTGTAAATGAGAATAAGGTCTGGAAAGAAAAGATCTGGAAAATTCATTCGAAGCTGTTGACTCTCCTTAACTCATTCATTTGAAAACTGCGCATAAAAATGCCGAATTGTAGTATTCACGATGCTGAACGTCCAATCACCCGCGGCCAATTTATTCTTAGGCAATTTAAACCATACCGCGATTATATTATTTAGTACGTAAGATTTAATTTAATTAAATTTTATAGTTCGGAGATGCTTTGCGGCAATGAGACTCCTCTGCTCAGTTTCATCGGTCCTAATCCGGACAATTATACCCAAAGGCTACTCAGGGAGCTAACGGAAGTTACCAGGGAGTATCAGCGGTACCACGGCGTGATAAGCACCGTCTTCTGCGGTTTCGGAATAATCAATAATTTCGTCAACGTCATCGTATTAACCAGGGCGTCTATGCGCACAGCCATAAACGTCATTTTGGCCACGATTGCCGTGTGCGACATGTGCAAAATGGCCTCCTATCTGGTACTTCTCGAGTTCTATATTATATTTATTACATAATTATAGTCCAGGGCGCTGTTTCATAAAAGTTCCCAACATGCTGTTTTTTTGTTGAAGTCCATTTCTTTTTTGTAGAAAGCTACAAAGAAATGAAAATGCAATAGACTTTTGGAAAAACTTATAAAAAACCAAAAATTTGCATAAATATTAATTGCAAAAATCCCTATGCGTTATCATAGGATTTCATTTCTTTGTAAATATTTACAAAGAATCAAATGTTAGTAACATTTATGAAACAGCGCACAGTAATATGATCAAGAATTATTGTAAATTGTACAGAGATATTCCTAGTTTTTTTTGGACAAAAACAAATTTGGAATGTTCAACCCTAAATTGGTAATATTTTCATACACTGTGACAATATTCTAAGCAGAGTTTGCGCTAAAAAGCTTTATTTTTTATTGTTTACAACTTTTATTGTCATTGTAAACAAAATCATATAAACGTTGCAAAATACACCCTCTAACCTATTTAAATGCTATGAATCAGCTACATAACATATTTTGTAAAATATAGAATTCCGATTTAAATACCCTCTAACCTTTTTAAATGCTAAGAATCAGCTATATTACATATTTTTTAAAATATAGAATTCCGATTTACATAACAAAATTTGTACTTTTTCCGAACTTCAATGATTGCTTTTACAAACATTTTACACGCAATTGGATGGAATTCATTCTTTTCCACAGTTTCTCCTCGATTCTTTTGCACGCGATATCCTTGTGGTTGGCTGTTTTTATGGCTTTTTTACGGGTAAGTAGTAATAATATTTATTTAGTGTAAATCAGTTTAAGCTTTAATTGTGAATTTATTTTGTGTTAGGGAAAACTAGATTTCGGGTATGGGGTTTTTAGGGCCACAAGAAAAGAACTTGGGCCATTCAAAATTTTTGTAAACTGGGAGCCACAAACAATTGGAATTTAGAGCCCTTATAAAAATTGGTTTAGGCTTAGATTTAGGCTTTGCTTAGGTTTAGGTAAAGGTTTTAGTGATTTTTACTTTTGGCTCGTACTTAAAGCTAAAGTCTTCCTGGCTGAAATTAAGGGCCCGTAACCGCTCTCCGCCAGGAAGAAATAAACATTAAACTCGTGAGCGAGAAAAATTTAAAAAAAAAGTTTTCAGCGGTTATGTAACCAATTATTATTTAGTTACGTCATGTGTTTCTCTGCACGTGATATTTTCTCAAAAAACTAGAGGTTACTTTACCACTCATCTATTTTCACCCTGGGCGCTGTTTCATAAAAGTTCCCAACATGCTGTTTTTTTGTTGAAGTCCATTTCTTTTTTGTAGAAAGCTACAAAGAAATGAAAATGCAATAGACTTTTGGAAAAACTTATAAAAAACCAAAAATTTGCATAAATATTAATTGCAAAAACCCCTATGCTTTATCATAGGATTTCATTTCTTTGTAAATATTTACAAAGAATCAAATGTTAGTAACATTTATGAAACAGCGCACTGGTAGAATTTATCTTTAGTTCCTAGCAGCTTGCAGTTTCGAATTCCTCACTTATGCCTTTAAATTCCCTATATTTTGTTCTAAGTTCCATTTGCAAGCTCCCTCGGCTATGCAAAATTAAATTTCGCAACAATTTTCAAAAAAACCTATTTTTTTTTATCAACATTTCAATTCCAGAAGCTTTTCAAAGTTTTTTAAAAAGTTTGTTAAGACAAGAACACTAAACTTAGAAAGAAAAAAATAATAAAATAATATATACTGATTTAAAACTAAGCGATGCTTATCATAACTCAATGGTTGTGCAAATCTATATAGTTATATAGTTTTTTTAAATGGAGATCGACATATGATTATTTTAAAAAATAATTTTTTTAAATTATGTATTTTAGATAAGTTTTTAGAATAAGTCCTTTTGCGTTTTTTAAAGCAATTAAAATCTACAACAAAAAAGATTTTTACCTAAATATTATCAAAAATTTATAACATAAAAAACCCAAAACGTGAGTAAATGTATTTTTGAGTGCTTTGACAGATTAATGGCACAAATTAGGGCATGTCCCACAATTAGAATTTACAATTGATCTTTTTAGAGATTGTTCTTATTAAGACACCATTGCCCTAATTTCAAAAATATGGCCCTGATTAGGTACCTAATTATGGCTTTTATCTTTTAGGGTGCGCCTTGATAAAACACTCCATTGTTAGGTTTTTACACACCCAAACGACAAACGTCAAAAACTAATTAATTAGAAAATATTAACAACCCAATTAGAGCGTTCTCAATGTTTACATAATATTTCCAAGCAAATTATAAAGTTTTACAGTTTTTCTTTAATTATTATATATATATATTTATTGTTATACCTGTAATGCAATGTTATTTTCAAACAATAAATGGGTTGAGAATTTTTTTGGTAAAAAGTTTCTGCACTGACCTTGGCTTTATAGTAATAATCACGAGAATCAAAACCCTCCCATTTGATTCGAAGTTGCTAAGTGTTAAAGATTTCAACAGCATTATGACGCTATAGAAACGCTCTCAGACAAGGAGAGATTGGAAAAAAACTGATCTCCAATAAACATGAAGATCTTTCAGTTTTAGTTCCTCCAGCATTCATTTTCACAACCCAAAACATATAACCGTAGATCGCAAATATTACTCGCCGGCTGAAGTTTCTTTTTTTTAGGTACACATCATTAGAAAGCACCAAGTGGACCATCCACTTCTTTCCACCAGGTACACATGGCGTTACGTTGCTGGCATCAGCACGTTAGTAGCCATCGTCTGCAGCCCTGTTGCTTTCCATTCCCAAATCGTCCGCGTGGCGGATTTGGATTTTAACTGCTCCAGCGGCTTGGAAATCAACTACTTTTACACAATCAAGCCGTCTACAGCTGCACTGGCCAATCGATGTTTCCTCCATCGAATCACAGTACGGATAGAGTTGTGTTAACGACTCTAACAAAATTGGAACGTGGATAGTAAATCACTTTTAAAAATGAAAGTTAACTAGCTTAAAAAGTCAGTTGGAAGTTCAGTAAATATAGTTAACTAAATTTAAAAATTAAAGAAAATATGTGAAAAGTAGGTAGGTAGTCAGCAACATTGAAAAATAACAGAACCTATCACATTTATACATTTAAAAAATGAAGAAAGTATTTATTTAAACAGGTAGTTAATAGTTTTTAAAAAAAATAAAAATAGCTGATAAGTAAGCAAGTAATGAATAAATAAGGTTGAATATTTTTAAAAAAGAAGTAGGTATTGGTGCAAGTAGTGTACATCAACTAATTTTATGTAGTTTAAAAATGAAAGTATTTAATTTATCAATTTTTAAAAATGAAAGTAAACAGTTGCTTATACTTATAGGTAACTATTTCTAAAAACAAAAATAGCTGATTAGATGGGTTAGTGGTACTTTTAAATTTTAAGTAGTTAGGTAAGTATTTTACTATTTTTAAAAATGAACGTAGGTAGTAAAATAATATTAAAATGAAAGTAAATGACCAAATATGTTGTTAAGTAGTTTTACTCTCTTAAATTTTTATCGCCTAAAAATGGCAGACTATATTCAGCCACCATTGATTCTGCCAAACTGGCAGAGAGTTTTCCCAAAAATGGCAGACAAAAGTTCACCAAATTTAAAATCCTAAAAAATACGCCGCCCTCTTTTTTTGTTCATCGCGTGTCGATTGTTGTTAAGTTATTGGTATTTTTATTAATGATTGGAACAAAAAAAAGGAATGCTTTAAGGTATGTTTTCTTTCTTTGCACTTTTTTTCACGTATTTTAATATTTTTGTGCTTTAATTTTGCTGTTTTAAAAAAAAGATGTCTATTTCTTCACATTTTCAAAAACTGAAATTCCCCTCTATCAAAAATTACGATTTTATCTCTGTAAATTTCATTTCTTTTAAGGAACCGTACAAAAAGTCCATAAAATAATTGACACCAGGCTAAATTTACGATAAAGGGTATAAATTGACCAATAAAATAAGTTGTGTTAATTGACCATGAAAATAATGCATTTGCAATATTTTTGTTAAATTTTAATTCATAGATGACATAAATGAAACCTATTGATTTGAATTCTAGCTTGATTTTAAAGCTAGGGTTGCTCAGGAAACGTAGCACCTTTGTTTGCATGTTTTTATTATTGAAGAAAATTATTTAAAAATTATTAGCCGCGTGAAAATTTGCTGAATATTCTGCCATTTTGGCAGATTTTTTTTTAAAGAATGGCTGACAAAAATTAAGAGAGTAAAGATAAAAATAGACAAGTAGGTATTTCACTAAAGAAATTAGATAGTCAAACCGAAAGTTAACCCTAAAATTAATAATAGACAGTTAATTTGGTAGTTCACAATTTAAAAAAAATGAAAGCGGATATGTTTAATAAGTAGCTAGTTAGTTAATATTTAAAAAAAAGGAAAGTAGATATGTTTAATAAGTAGCTGGTTAGTTACCTTTAAAATAAATAAAACAAACAGTTCAATAAGTAAATCACTAATTAAAAAAGAAATGATAGGAATAATAGTAAAACTTAGGTGTACTATTTTTAAAAATGCACGTTAGGTAGTAAAATAATATTAAAATGAAAGTAAATGAACAAATATGTTGTTAAGTAGTTTTAAAGATAAAAATAGACAAGTAGGTATTTCACTAAAGAAAGTAGATAGTCAAACCGACAATTAACCTTAAAATTAATAATAGACTGTTAATTTGGTAATTCACAATTTAAAAAAAATGAAAGTGGATATGTTTAATAAGTAGCTAGTTACCTTTAAAATAAATAAAACAAACAGTTCAATAAGTGAATCACTAATTTTAAAAAAATTGATATGAATAATACTAAAATAATAAACTTAAGTGTTTAGATTGTTTCAAAAATAAAAATATGCAATTAACGATTGAAATACAAAATTAAAAATAGTTAATAAAATAAAAAATAAGCAGTTAGGGTAACTGACTTAATTTCGGCCACCTTTTTTTATTTTTTTTAATAAGTTTTTTCTGGCTTTTTCAATCAAGCCAAAATTTGGCTTAAAAATCAAACAATAGCTATATTTGTTATTCCAGTGCAAAATTTGAATATTTCTGTTACACTTAAAAATCAGTAAAGGTTTAAACTTTTTTTTAAAGGTGGCCGAAATTAAGGCGCGTGCCATTGATTTCGGCCACCTACAAAAAACTGGCCATAACTATTGCTTAAACGAACAATAAAATTTTCTAAAGGTTGCAAATTTACCCTTAGGTATTGTTCTTGGTACATATAACTTAATTTTTCCCGTTTGTGAACTTTAATAGTAATTAGCAAGACTTTAAATAATTATGTCAAAACCTTAAAAAAACAAGTTTTAATAATTTGTATTTTTTGTTCAATTTTTATTTTTGGCTTAAAAAACGTCAAAACAAAGTCAAACGAGCAAAAAAAATCTTTATAAATACGGTAGTACAATGATATTTAAAAACAGCAAAAAACGGCAGGTTCTTTCACCTAAATTTTCAGGTGGCCGAAATTAACGGAATCTTAAAATGCGCAGTTAGTTAAACGCATTGCAAAATGATTTTGAAGAAAATATCAAAACATGAAAATTAACAATTTTGAGCCTTAAATAGAAGATATTTAAAGGTTATATATTGCTTCGTTCTAAATTTGATGCAGTTTAAACACAAAGCAAAAATTAGGAAAATCACAAAAAAAATTAATTTTTTGTATGAAAATGTTGATAATGCAGAATAACACATATAACAAACTTTTGAAAAAACACTTTATTTAACATTCATCCAGTTTCTTTGCGCTAGTTCTTTTATGTTTTAAAAATAAGCCAATTTTCTAACACCCTAAATTGGTGGCCAAATTTAAGGTCTGGCCGAAATTAAGTTAGTTACCCTAAGTAGGAACAGTCAACTTCTTGTTAACAGACAAAAAAAAAACAAAAATAGACCGTTAAATAGATAGGTGCCTTTAATTATTTCTATAAGTAGTTGAGCTGGGAATAAAAACTGTTGAGAATAAAAGTAGGTTGTTAAATATATAGTTAATTAATTTTAAAAATGAATAAAAATAGCTAAATAGACGGATAAATAATTTAGAAAACGAGGGAAATATGCAATTAAGTAGGTTGTAAATCACGGCAGCTTAAATAGTTACCACAACTCCAGGTTTGGACCATTGCCATCCTGTTTAAACTTCTCCCCTGCGTGTGCATTTTCGCCTCTATTTGGGCGCTCATTCATTCCTACAACAAAGCCAAGAGGCGCAACAAACTGCTCAAACCGGCAACCAGTCAAAGAAACGCCGACGCAGAGGTCCAACAACGCTCTGTGGCACTTGCGGACTTTCGCGACTTTAGCATGAAACATTTGTAAGTTGCCCCCGATATTTAAGCAACATAGAATAAAACAAGAAAACTTAAGATCGATAATTTAAAAAAAAAAGAGTTTGACCATCAAGAATATTACAGCAATACGTAACTGAACGAAAAGCAACAAAC
>JASAMX010009000.1:0-25535 GCA_030248175.1 Microlaimidae sp. YZB2_3 | reverse complement strand
GCAATACTAACTGAACTCAGAGGCTATGTATTGCTCAAAACAGTTTTAAACCATAATAACTTTAATAATTGTTCTTGGATAATACTACATTTTATTGAATAAAAAGCAATATTCTGGTATAAAAGGGTGTAAAAGCATGAATATGTGATAAAAATTCACGTTTTTGGAAGAAAATTTAGTATAAAAAGTACCTAAAATTTTCCCAAAGGGGGGAGAGGGGGGTCAAATTTCAAATTCTAGAGGGAGGGGTCAGGGGTAAAAAATTCGGAAATTTGGGGGGGGAGAGGCCCCCTAGATTTTCGTCTGGGAGGGGGGTCCCAAAATTTCAAGGCTGGGGGTGGACCCCACCCTGCCCCCCCCCTTTCTCATCTATGCGTGCCCTCAATAGACCACAAAAATTTTTTATCAAAATATCTCCAATGGTTTAGAAGTTATGACCATACATGGGCAAGTTGGTCCGGAGTGGGGGGGGTTAAACCCCAAATTCGGGGGGGGGGTTATAATCCGAGAAACTAAAATACCGTTATCGTTTTTTTTTCTGGAGTGCATTTTACCCATATCTTTTTTCAATTTTGAAGGAAAAATAGGAAGAAACGCTAATTTTAGGTTAAAAAGCCCTTTTTATTGCATTTTTGAGCTTTTTACTGCTTAAAACATTCATTTTGACCTCAAAACTTAAGTTTGGAGGCAGTTAGAAATCATTTTAAAGACATTTTTTTCTTCATTTTTCCAAAATTGGGGGGGGGGTTAACTTTTTCTTCCCCCCCCACTTTTGAGTGGGGGGTTAAAACCCCCTTCTCAGAATTTGGGGGGGGGGTTAACCCCCCCAACACACCCGTGCCCATGTATGGCTATAACCCCCCCCCCAAAATGACGTTTTTTGACATTCTGTTACTAAAAAATCGCTCAATAGGTATAACAATTTAAATTACAAATTATGCACTATAAGAAAGCGGCTTTTTTCTACTTTAATTTAATACTTTGATTGTTAAGATTGGTGCATTATTTGTCGAGATATTTTGTTTCTTGTACAAAAAAACTTGGAAGCTTTTGGAAGGGGGGTCAGCTTTGCTAGGAAGGGGGGGGGGGGGGCAAAATTGTGAAAAAAATAAATGTTCTAAATATCACTGCTAGCTGCTGTCTTAAAATTTAAGTTTTAAGGTCAAAATCAGTGTTTTCAGCAATAAAAAGCTTAAATATGCAATAAAATTTTTTTTAACCTAAAATTAGCGTTTTTCACTTATTTTCTAAAATAAAAAAATATTTTGGTAATATCTGGAAAAACAATATGGGTAAAATGCAGTCCTTGGATTTTAACCCCACTCTCTAAATCCCAGTTTAACCCTTCCCACACTTAGAACCAACTTGACTTGCCTATGTGTCATTAAAAATGTACCCATGGTTATATGAAATTTGCTTTTTACTTCATGTTCAGACCATAGGTCACCGACCTTCGACGGCTCAGGGGGGGGGTCCACACCCCGGGGTGTGGAGGTTTTTGAACTCCAGGGGGGGGGTCACACCCCGGGGTGTTTTTTTTTTAAAAAAAGCAGGGGGAGGGAACACCCCGGGGTGTTTTTTTTTTTACAAAAATTAAAATTTTTTTACGAAATTTGAACATTTTTTAAGCATTTTTTTGGTTTGTGTGGTGGGGGGGGGTGGTCAAAAATGGGCCTTAGGGGGGGGGGGGTCAGGGGTTCAAGGGGTGGATGGGGGGGGGGGGAGGGGTCAAAAATGGGCCTTAGGGGGGGTAGGTCTCAGAGGCCGTAGGGGGGGTGACCCCCCCCCTTCGGTGACCTATGGTTCAGACATGGTTTGGAATTGCCCCCCCCCATAGGTGAGAAAGGGGGAGAGGGAAGAGTAGGGTCCAAACCTTCTAGCCTCAAAATTTTGGGACCCCCAGACGCCAGACCTGTGCACTGCCCCCCCTTCCCCCCGGTGTTATAATGGGGGGCCATTTCAAAAGGGGGGGGGCACGGGGGCAACTTTTTTGAAATAGGAGGTGGTCAATAAAACAGAGGGGGGCAAGCAAGGGGGGAAAGAAAAAAAGGAGAAAAAAAGAAAGGAAAAGGGAAAAAGGGACAAAAAAAGCGAAAATAAGAAAAAAAATAGGTCTAAAATGGCTTAAAATGCATTGAAATAGGATAAAAACTACAAAAAATTTGCAATGATGGCGTCACAATAGGTAAAAATGGCATCATAATTTTTGGGTTCTTTTCCATTTTTCCGCAGGGTGGGCAATAAAACGGGGGAGGGGGCAAATTCTCAAATAAAGCAGGGGGACATTTTCAAACCATGCACAGGTCTGCCCCCCTAGACAAAAATCTAGGGGCCCCTCCCTCCAAATTTCTGAATCTTTTACCCCTGATCCCCCTCTAAAATTTTTTGACCCCTGACCTCCCCCGCCTTTTGTCATATCAAATATTGCTTTTGAGTTACGCCCACCTCTCAGTTCTCCATTAAATAGGCTTTTCTGAGGGCCGCGCTTTTTGGTATATATTCTTTGGACTTTGGGAACAAACGTGGCAGTCATAAACTACATTTTGACAAAAAGTGGAGTTACGCACTTTTGTCATAGCAGCGACGTTATTATGGTTTTAAACTGTTTTGTTTTTTATACCAGACCTCACCTGACCCCTCTCTAGATTTCAAAATATTGCATCTCACCCGAGGTTGACCCCATAAAAAGCTAGGGGGGTTCGAATTCAAACCCCCCTGGGACCCCCCTCCTGGAATTCAAAATTCGATTTACCCCAGGTAACTAGCCGTCCACCCCCCTAGCTGCAGGGACCGTTCTCACCTATGCCCCACCGCTTTATTCAAGGATTTGCTCACCCCACTTTATTGTCCCCCCAAAATGAAGAAGTACCCAAAAATTATGGCGCCATTTTTTACCATACAGGGGTAAGTTGGTCCGGAGTGGGGGGGGGGTGGTTAAAATCCAAGAAACGCAAAATACCCATGTCGTTTTTTTTTCTGGAGTGCATTTTACCCATATCGTTTTTCGATTTTGAAGGAAAAATAGGTAAAAACCGCTAATTTTAGGTCAAAAAGCCCTTTTTATTGCATTTTTGAGCTTTTTATTGCTTACAACATTCATTTTGACCTTAAAACTTAAGTTTGGAAGCAGTCAGAAATCATTTTAAAGACATTTTTTTCTTCATTTTTCTAGGGGGGTGGTTAACCTTTTCTCCCCCCCACTTCTGAGGGGGGGGGGGTTAAACCTCCCTTCTCAGAATTTGGGGGGGGGGTTAAACCGCCCACCCCCCCTCTGTGCCCATGTATGTCTTTTACCTATTATGAAGCCATCCTCGCGATTTTTTTGCAGTTTTTAGCCTATTTCAATGCATTTTAAGCCATTTTAGACCTTTTTTACCTTAATTTTACTTCTTTTGGTCCTTTGTTTCCCTTATTCCTTCTTTTTTTCTTTTCTTTTTCTCCTTTTTTTCTTTCTTCCCTGCTTGCCTCCTCCCATTTTATTGCCCCCCCCCATTTCAAAAAAGTTGTCCCCCATGCCCCCCTTTTTGGAATTGCTCCTCTCAATAAAACTCTGGGGGGGGGGCAGTGCATAGGTTTGCATTTTGTTAGTAATCATGCAAAGTAAGTAGCAGACTTATGCACTGCCCCCACCCTTCTGGGTTTAGTTTTATTAGGAAAAGATGGCAATTCTAAAATGGGGGCATAGGGAGCAAATTGTTTGATTTTAAAACAGGGAAAAAGAGAAAAAAAATAAAAAAAGAAACATCAAAAAATCGAAAAATAGGTCTAAAATCGCTTAAATAATAGGCTAAAAAACTGCAAAAATTTTGCGCTGACGTAACCAGGAAGGGGTGGGGAAGGGGCGGCCGCCCCCTCCCTCCAAAGCATGAGAATGGTTTGGCCTGACGGGTTGGTCGGGCGGGGGGTTCCCCTTGGGGGGGGGGTTTCCGAGCTCCCTTCGTTTTTTTGTGCTGCTTTTCCCATATCGTGTTTCGATTTTGAGGAAAATAGGTAAAGCTTGCAAAAAGCCCTTTTCCTTTGCATTTTTGAGCTTTTTATTGCTTAAAACTCAATCTACCAAGTATAATTTTTTATTGGAGGTAGTTAGAAGTCATTTTTTTTTTTTCTTCATTTTTCCAATTGGGGGGGGGGGTTACCTTTCTCCCCCCCCTTCTGGTGGGGGGGTTCCCCCCTTCTGAATTGGGGGGGGTTACCCCCCCCCCACCCCCCCCCCCCCCGTGCCCATGTATGGCCCTCCCTCCCCCCAACCAATCTACAAGTATAATTTTTTATTGGAGGTAGTTAGAAGTCATTTTAAAGACATTTTTTTCTTCATTTTTCCAAAATTGGGGTGAGGGTTTAACCTTTTCTCCCATCCCCACTTCTTAGTGGGAGAGTATAGGTGTTTTTGGTCAGGTCCGCTAGGGGGTGGGGTCCGGACCCTGGGTGCGAAATTTCAAATTTAGGGGGGGGGGGTCAGGGGGGTTCAATTTTTTAAGAGTTTTTTTAAACCAATAATTTAAGTATTTTTAGGTTTAATATTAATTTTATATACTAAACAGCTTATTTAGACCTTAAAAGTGTATTTTAAACACTGTTTTTAAATAAAAAACCAAGTTTTTGACAGTAAATAAAAAATTATACGTCCAAATTGGTCAGGAGGGGGGGGGGGAGGGGAGGGGGACCCCCCTCTAAGACCCACTCCTAGATTTTGAAATGTCATATACCTGGAGTAAAGATCCCCTAGCTTTGGTGACCATGTTCATCTATGGTCAGAAATAACATCATAATATTTGGCTATTTTTTTATTTTTGGGCAAGGGGAGCAATAAAATCAGGTGGGGCAAAGCCTTATGTGGGCAGCCTCCCAGATTTTTTTTGGTGGTATACCCGGCCCAGTGGCGTGCCCAGGGGGGGTGCGGGGGGCGGCCCCCCCCAAAATTCGGCAAAGCCGAATTTTTTCATAAGGGGGGACCCTTCTTACGTTTTTTGAATTTTGGGAGAGAAAATTTTTTTTTCTTAAATATTAATACAGAAACTTTCCTGATGCCTTCCAAAAGCATATTAATAGTCAAAAAACCAAATTTCCCCCACTTTGCAGGTAGTTTAAATTGACAATTTATCTCAGTTTCTCTATTTCAAATCAATTTTGCCACTCAATAGTTAAGGCATATACATACAAACTATTATAAACACTATTAACCTTTTATTAACGTTTTAAACACATGTTTTAAATAGATGGGAATAAAAAACCTTAAATTTTGTTTTAATTATTATCTGGAATTAAAATTTCTAGTGTATTTTAGAGCCTTAAATTAAAAATTTTCTCCCCCGGGGGGCATTCTGCCCCTTGACCCCGCTGGGGGCTCTCGCCCCACAGACCCCCCATTTCTGGAGGGCTGCCGCCCCCCAGATCCCCCCTCAGGGTTAGTATGTACCCCCCCCCAGACCGCCCCCCCAAAATGAAATCCTGGGCACACCACTGACCCGGCCCTTAAAATTTATGGAGGAGGTGTCCTAAAAGTTTTTTTGGGCTACGCTAATTTTAGGTCAAAAAGCCCTTTTTATTGCTTAAACCACTTATTTTGACCTCAAAACTTAAGTTTGGAGACAGTTAGAAATCATTTTAAAGTCATTTTCTTTTCTTAATTTTTCCAAAATGGGGGTCAACCTTTTCTTCCCCCCCACTTCTGAGTGGGGGGAGGGGGATAAAACCATACATGGGCACGAGGGAGGTTGGGGGGTTAACCCCCCCCAAATTCTGAGAAGTGGGGTTTAACCCCCCCCCCACTCAGAAGTGGGGGGGGGGGAAAAAGTTAACCCCCCCAATTTTGGAAAAATGAAGAAAAAAAAATGTCTTTAAAATGACTTCTAACTGCCTCCAAACTTAAGTTTTGAGGTCAAAATGAATGTTTTAAGCAATAAAAAGCTCAAAAATGCAATAAAAAGGGCTTTTTGACCTAAAATTAGTGTTTTTAACCTATTTTTCTTTCAAAATTGAAAAACAATATGGGTAAAATGCACTCCAGAAAAAAAACGATATGGGTATTTTGCGTTTCTCGGATTTTAACCCCCCCCCCCTAATTTGGGGTTTAACCCCCCCCACTCCGGACCAACTTGCCCATGTATGGATAAAACCCCCATATCAGAATTTGGGGGGAGGGTGGGGTGGTTAACCGTAACCCCCCTCCAACCTGCCCTGTGTTTATGTATGCCTCAAACCCTATTTTCAGAGTTTTTAGTACTGTGATCCCCTAAATTTTAGGTGGGGGGGGTGTCTGGGGTACTCCCAAATTTTAGAGGGGGGGGGGGTTGTGGCAGTAATTGAGGTTCTTTTGGGGGGATAGTATAACCCCCGCAACCTCCCTTTCACTGCCCACCTATGGGCACATTCACTAATATTCCAGGGGAGGGCAATTTTCAGACCATCCACAGGGACAGGTCTGATTTAATAATAGATATTTTTAAGGTTATCTTGATCAGAAAAGCGAACTTGATTGTGGAATTAAAGAAGGAAGCCCAACGCCAACTCTTTTTGACACCTCTGGTCCTCTTACAGAAGTGAAGTGCTTTGAGAAATTTTAAAAAATCTTGAGAAATTGTGCCAGAAGTCAACCAGAAATATCTAGAAATCTTAATTTCTAAATATAAACAAGCCAAACGTATTTCAACCAAGGTAAGTTATCTAAATCAAAGTATAACAAGCTGCATGAACAATTACAGACAGTTAGTTGTTTAGTTGACAACTTGGTGCATGAAAAACCAAACCAAACAAATTACCAACTTTTACAACAAATCAACGGTTGGGCTTGAAAGTTTTAGAGATTTTTCGGGGGTACAACCCCCAACTTATCCATAGATGAACAGGGTCAAAAAGCAGGGGGGGGTGTTTACCATGGGTAAATGACATTTCAAAATCTAGGGGGGTCCTTGGGGGAGTCAAACCCCACTAGTTTTCTGGGGGGGTCGACCCGGGGTGGAAAATTTTGAAACCTAGAGGCGGGTCAGGTGGGGTCCAATTTCCAAAGCAAAATACTTTTAAACCATTAAGGGTTTAATAATAGTTTTTTTACTACATTTTATTGAATAAAAAGTGATATTCAGGTATGGTGTAAAAACATAAATTTGTGTTAAAAATTCACATTTTGGAAGAAAATTTAGTATAAAAAAAGTACTTAAATTTTTTTCAAGAGGGAAGGGGGGGGGGCAAATTTCAAAATCTAGAGGGGGCCAGGGGTAAAAAATTCAAAAATTTGGGGGAAGGGGGGCCCTGGCTTTTTTTTCTAGGGGGGGGGGCTAGTTCATCTCTGAACTCTGAACTATAACCTTGTTTTTCCAAAAAAAATTTGAATAAAAGATCATCTTGCAACAAAGAAGATCGTTTTGTGACAAAAAATGCTAAAGATCTCCCTATAGTTGAGCAGACCTGTGCACTGCTCCTGACCCCATAGGTAAACTGCATAAGTTTTTTTGGGGCGGGGCGGACAGAGAGGTCCACTTTCCCCCATAGCCAGAATTTTGGACCCCCTAGAAAAAATCCAGGGCCCCCTGCCTCCAAAGCTGCAGAGCGGTTTGGCCTGACCTCCCTCCCTAGCGAAGCACACCCCTCTCCCACTTCCCAACCAGATACAGGTATGATTTTTTATTTACTGTCAAAGTCAAAACACAGTTTTTTAGTGAAAACAGTAATTAAATACACTTTCAAACCATGCATAGGTCTGCCCCCCTAGACGAAAATCTAGGGGCCCCTCCCTCCAAATTTCTGAATCTTTTACCCCTGATCCCCCTCTAAAATTTTTTGACCCCTGACCTCCCTCCCTTTTGTCATATCAAATATTGCTTTTGAGATACGCCCACCTCTCAGTTCTCCATTAAATAGGCTTTTCTGAGGGCCGCGCTTTTTGGTATATATTCTTTGGACTTTGGGAACAAACGTGGCAGTTATAACTCCATTTTGCCAAAAAGTGGAGTTATGCCCTTTCAGACCTGTGCACGGTCTGGAAATGCACCCCCCGTTTTATTGGAGGATTTGCCCCCCCTCGTTTTATTGCCCCCCCCCCCGCCAAAAAATGAAAAAGTACCCTAAAATTATGACGCCATTTTTGACCTCTGATGACGCCATCATCGCGAATTTTTAGCAGTTTTTAGCCTATTTCAATGTATTTTAAGCCATTCTAGAGCTATTTTTACTTTATTTTCACTTTTTTTGTCCCTTTTTTCCTTTTCCCTTCTTTTTTCTCTTTTTTTCTCTTTTTTTCTTTTTTCCCCTGCTTGCCCCCCGTTTTATTGTCCCCCCCGTTTCAAAAAAGTTGCCCCCCGTGCCCCCCCCCGTTTTGGAATTGCTCCCCCCCCCCCGTTTTAACCCCGGGGGGGGGGGGGGCAGTGCACAGGTCTGCATTTTTGTCATAGCAGCAACGTTATTATGGTTTAAAACTGTTTTGCTTTTTATACCAGACCTCACCTGACCCCTCTCTAGATTTCAAAATATTGCATCTCACCCGAGGTTGGTCCCAACCCGGCCCTTAAAATTGGGGGAGGAGGTGTCCTAAAAGTTTTTTTGGGCTACGCTAATTTTAGGTCAAAAAGCCCTTTTTATTGCATTTTTGAACTTTTTATTGCTTAAACCACTTATTTTGACCTCAAAACTTAGTTTGGAGACAGTTAGAAATCATTTTGAAGTCATTTCTTTTCTTAATTTTTCCAAAATGGGGGTCAACCTTTTCTTCTCCCCCCCCCCACTTCTGAGTGGAGGGTGGGGTGGTTAACCCCCCTCCAACCTGCCCTGTGTTTATGTATGCCTCAAACCCTATTTTCAGGGTTTTTAGTACTGTGATCCCCTAAATTGGGGGGGGGGGTGTCTGGGGTACTCCCAAATTTTAGAGGGGGTGGTGGTGGCAGTAATTGGGGTTCTTTTGGTGGGGGTGGGGGGGGCGGCTGTTCTCTGGTTTTTGTTTTTGTGGTTTTTTTGTTTTGTTGTTTTTTGTTTTGGGGGCCCTTTTTTTTGGTTGTGGGGGGATAGTATAACCCCCGCAACCGCAACCCCCTTTCACTGCCCACCTATGGGCACATTCACTAATATTCCAGGGGAGGGCAATTTTCAGACCATCCACAGGGACAGGTCTGATTTAATAATAGATATTTTTAAGGTTATCTTGATCAGAAAAGCGAACTTGATTGTGGAATTAAAGAAGGAAGCCCAACGCCAACTCTTTTTGACACCTCTGGTCCTCTTACAGAAGTGCTTTGAGAAATTTTAAAAAATCTTGAGAAATTGTGCCAGAAGTTTCAACCAGAAATATCTAGAAATCTTAATTTCTGAATATAAACAAGCCAAACATATTTCAAGGTAAGTTATCTAAATCAAAGTATAACAAGATGCATGGACAATTACAAACAGTTAATTGTTTAGTTGACAACTTGGTGCATAAAAAACCAAACCAAACAAATTACCAACTTTTACAACAAATCAACGGTTGGGGTTGAAAGTTTTAGAGATTTTTTGGGGGTACAACCGCCAACTCACCCATAGATGAACAGGGTCAAAAAGCAGGGGGGGCAGTGGCGTGCCCAGGTGGGGGGCGGGGGGGCGGCCGCCCCCCCGAAATCCGGCGAAGCCGGATTTTTTCGTAAGGGGGGACCCTTACGTTTTTTTGAATTTTGGAGAGAAAATTTTTTTTCTTTAATATTAATACAGACACTTTCCTGATGCCTTCCAAAAGCATATTAATAGTCAAAAAACCAAATTTTCCCCGCTTCGCGGGTAGTTTAAATTGACAGTTTATCTCAGTTTTTCCATTTCAATCGATTTTGCCGCTCAATAGTTAAGGCATACATGTTAAATAAAACTACTATAAACACTATTAACCTTTTATTAACGTTTTAAACACATGTTTTAAATGGATAAGAATAAAAAAACTTAAATTTTGTTTTAATTATCATCTGGAATTAAAATTTATAGTGTATTTTAGCGCCTTAAATTAAAAATTTTCTCCCCTGGGGGCATTCTGCTCCCCGGCACCACCCTGACAAGGGTCTCTGGCCCTTGACCCCGCTGGGGGCTCTTGCTCCCCAGATCCATTTCTGGAGGGCTGCCGCCCCCAGACCCCCCTCAGGGTTAGTATATATCCCAGCCAGACCGCCCCCCGAAATGAAATCCTGGGCACGCCACTGAGGGGGGGGGTGTTTACCATGGGTAAATGACATTTCAAAATCTAGGGGGGTCATTGGGGGAGTCAAACCCCACTAGTTTTCTGGGGGGGTCGACCCGGGGTGGAAAATTTTGAAACCTAGAGGCGGGTCAGGTGGGGTCCAATTTCCAAAGCAAAATACTTTTAAACCATTAAGGGTTTAATAATAGTTTTTTTTACTACATTTTATTAAATAAAAAGCGATATTCAGGTATGGTGTAAAAACATAAATTTGTGTTAAAAATTCACATTTTGGAAGAAAAAGTATAACAAAAGTATAAAAAAAGTATTTTAGTATAAAAAAATTACTTAAATTTTTTTCAAGAGGGAAGGGGGGGGGGGGCAAATTTTAAAATCTAGAGTGGGGTCAGGGGTAAAAAATTCAAAAATTTGGGGGAGGGGGGCCCTGAATTTTTTTCTAGGGGGGGGGCTAGTTCATCTCTGAACTCATCTCTTTGGGCCCAACTACACCCTCGCCCTAGAGGACTGTATTGACAAATGACTCTATGACCAATCTTTAACTTCCCCATAACTGCCCTATAGGCTATAACCTTGTTTTTCCAAAAAAAAAATTGAATAAAAGATCATTTTGCAACAAAGAAGATGCGTTTTGTGACAAAAATGCTGAAGATCTCCCTATAGTTGAGCAGACCTGTGCACTGCTCCTGACCCCATAGGTAAACTGCATAAATTTTTTTGGGGCGGGGCGGACAGAGAGGTCCACTTTCCCCCATAGCCAGAATTTTGGACCCCCTAGAAAAAATCCAGGGCACCCTGCCTCCAAAGCTGCAGAGCGGTTTGGCCTGACCTCCCTCCCTAGCGAAGCACACCCCTCTCCAACTTCCAAACCAGATACAGGCATAGGTGGGCAGGGGGGGGGGGTTGGGGGGTTATATCCCCCAAAATTTTGGATTTTGCTGACACCCCCCCTTAAATTTGAGGTACCCGGGACACCCCCCCCAAATTGGCCTCCCAGAGAAAAATTTTTAAGCATTATAAAAGGGCTAAAAAAATTTTCCGCGCTTCGCGCGGAGTGTTTATTACCTTGTTTATGTCATATACTTCATTTTTTCTTTTATTATTCAAAAAACATTAATTAAACATTATTAACCTTTTATTACCTAACGTTTTAAACACCTGTTTTAAATGTAAAGGGATAAAAAAACCTTAAATTTTGTAATAAACATCATCTGTAATTAAAATTTCTAGTGTATTTTAGCGCCTTAAATTAAAAATTTTCTCCCTCGGGGGGCATTCTGCCCACCGGAACCCCTTGGGGCTCTGCCCCTTGACCCCGCTGGGGGGCTCTCGCCCCCAGACCCCCCATTACTGGGGGGCTACCGCCCCCAAACCCCCCTTCAGGATTAGTATTTACCCCCCCCAGACCGCCCCTCCCCCCAAATGAAATTCTGGGCTTGCCAATGCCACTGTTCTAGACCCCCAAATTTTTATCCTTGGCAACCTAAAAGGGGGGTCGAACTCCAAAATTTTCCCTTTGCCGACCCAAAAGGAAGGTCTAGACCCCCCTGGCTTCATAGGTGTTTTTTTTGGGGGGGGACAGAGGGGTGCACCCCCTCCTAGAGCCAAAATTTTGGACCCCCCCCCTAGAAAATATTCAGGGGGGCCCCCCCCTTCCCCCCCAAGCTCGAGAGCGGTCCGGCCTGACCCCCCCTAGCGAGGCTGACCCGCCTCCCCCCCCTCCCGACCAAATTGGAAATAAATTTTTTTATTTACTGTCAAAAACACAGGTTTTTAGTTAAAAACAGTTTTTAAATACACTATTTAGACCGAAATAGGCTGTTTTAATACATAAAATTCCATAGTGGACCTAAAAACACTTAAATTATTAAGTTAAAAAAATTTTGCTAAAAAATTAGACCCCCCCCTGACCCCCCCCTAAATTTGAAATCTCGCACCCGGGGTCGACCCCCCCTAAAAAGCCAGGGGGGTCCTGGACCCCCCTGGGACCCCCCCCCCCAAATTTTGGCCTTCCACCCGGGGGTGGACCCCCCCCCCTAGCCGACCCAACCAAAAACTCCTCGATGCCTGGCTTTCGGCTACGCCCATGTATGTACCTATATAATTTTTAATTAAATATAAGATTATAGATTAAAAAGTTTGCAATACTTGTTTTACTTTATTATCAAGACAATATAATTACTATTCTATTATTACGTAATTATTAAAAAAAACTATGATTTCTAATCTAATTCTAAGAATATATAAACACATTATTATTAAAAGAATTAAAAAAATAAAATTTATAAGATGCAATAAGGTTTTATTTTAATTTTACACAGTTGAAAGCATTTATAGCTTGTTTTACGTTTTTTTACGCGTTTTAAGGACATTTTAAGGCAGCGCGGAAATATTGGGGGTGGGGGGGGGGGGGGCGGCCGCTGTTTGGGGGTTTTTGTGGGGGGTGTTTTGGTTGGGGTTGTTTTTGTTTTTGTTGTTGTTTTTTGCGGGTGTTTTGTTTGTTTTTTTTTTTTTGGCTGTTGGTGTTGTTTTTTTTTGTTTTGTTTTGGATGGTTTTTTGTTTTTCTGTTTTTCGTGTTTTTGCGCTTTTTTTTCCCGGGATTTGCCCCCCTGCTGAGGGGCTCTGCCCTTGACTCGCCTGCTTCGCCCCCCGACCCCCCCTCCCGGGGCCTGCCGCCCCCCAGACCCCCCCTGGGCTGTCTGTCCCTCCTAGACCGCCCGATATCCTGGGCACCCCCTGGGTACACCCCCCTCAAAATTTGGGTCTTGCCAGACACCCCCTAAAATTTGACCCCCCTATACCCCCCAAAATCCGAGAGGCTGCCCACCTATGGATAAAGGTATGATTTTTTATTTACTGTCAAAGTCAAAACACAATTTTTTAGTGAAAACAGTATTTAAATACACTTTTTGTGCCTAAATAAGCTGTTTTAGTACATAATATTCAATATTAGAACTAAATTACTTATAAAAAGTTTGTTAAAAAATCGGACCCCCCTGGACCCTCAATGTTTTACTAAAAAAACTGTTTTTGACAGTAAATAAACAAATCGTCATTACTATGACAAAATGAGCCGCAGTGATTATAAAATACAAGTGACTATAACCAGTGGCGTGGCCAGGATTTCATTGGGGGGGCGGTTTGAGGGGGGCAATACTAACCCTGAAGGAGGGTCTGGGCCTGGGGGGCAGAGTGGCAGCCCCCCAGATATAGGGGGATCTGGGGGGCGAGCGCTCCCAGCGGGGTCAAGGGGCAGAGCCTCTTGTCAGGGGGGTCCGGGGGACAGAATGCCCCCTGGGGGAGAAAATTTTTAATTTAAGGCGCTAAAATACACCAGAAATTTTGATTCCAGATGATACTTATTACAAAATTTAAGGTTTTTTTATACCTACCAGACCTGTGCACTGCCCCCCCCAGGGTTAAAACGGGTGGAGGGCAATTCCAAAATGGGGGGCATGGGGGGCAACTTTTTGAAATGGGGCAATTAAGTGGGGAGGGCAAGCAGGGGGGGAAAGAAAAAAAAAGAAAAAAAGGAGAAAAAAAGAGAAAAAAAAAGAAGGGAAAAGGGAAAAAAGGGACAAAAAAAGCGAAAATAAGGTAAAAGTAGGTAAAAAAATGGCTTAAAATAAATAGGTTAAAAACTGCAAAAAAATTCCCAATGATGGCGTCATCATAGGTCAAAAATGGCGTCATAATTTTAGGGTACTTTTTCATTTTTTGGCAGGGAGGGGGGAAAAAACGGGGAAGGGGGCAAATCCTCCAATACACGGGGGGGGGGCATTTCCAGACCGTGCACAGGTCTGTACCTACACATTTAAAACATGTGTTTAAAACGTTAATTAAAGGATAATAGTGTTTATAGTAGTTTTATTAAACTGTATACCTTAACTACTTAACAGGATAATCGATTTGTAATTGAAAAACTAAGATAAATTGTCAATTTAAACCCGGTCTTTTGTTGGTTTTTGGGGGTTGGTTGGGGTGGGGGGGTGGTTTTCAGACCTGTGGAAGGTCTGGAAATGCCCCCCCTATTTATTGGAAGATTTGCCCCCCGTTTTATTGCCCCCCCCCCCAAAAAAAAAAACTGAAGAAGTACCCTAAAATTATGACGCCATTTTTGACCTATGATGACGCCATCATCGTGAATTTTTTGCAGTTTTTAGCCTATTTCAATGTATTTTAAGCCATTTTAGACCTATTTTTACCTTATTTTGGCTTTTTTTGTCCCTTTTTTCCTTTTCCTTTCTTTTTTCTCTTTTTTTCTCCTTTTTTTCTTTCTCCCCTGCTTGCCCCCCATTTTATTGCCCCCCCCATTTCAAAAAAATTGCCCCCCTTGCCCACTGGCGTAGCCAGGACTTCATTTCGGGGGGTGCGGTCTGGGGGGGAGAAGTGCCACAAAAGCGGCACACAGTGCCGTAGCCTGCACTGCGCAGTGGCACCAGCTGACGCGTTGCATCAACGGGGGGTCTGGGGGCCATCCCCCCAGCCGCTGGAGGCGAAATTTTTTTTTAAATATGCACTAAAAACTGCTTAAAAATCGTCCCCTGGTCTTTGCGTGAACATACATTTTACTTTTGCTTTTTTACCTAATTTCTGCAAAATTATGTGTCTGATTATCAAAATTATCAGGCGATGAAATTGTATATAACACAACTATCTATTTTCTGATGTTTTTAAATTTTGCAAATGAGTATGGTGTAAGTTATAATAAAAAATATTACTAATAATATTAATTTTACTGTATAGATATAGAAAATTTACTGTATAGATATAGATTTTACTGTTTGGGGGGGGACAGAGGGGTCCACCCCCCCTAGAGCCAAAATTTTGGACCCCCCTAGAAAAAATCCAGGGAGCCCCCCTCCCCCTTCAAAGCTTGAGAGCAGTTTGACCTGGCCCCTCCTAGCGATGCTGAACCCCCTCCCTCCCGCCTCTGACCAATTTGGAAGTATAGTTTTTATTTATTGTCAAAAACATGGTTTTTTAGTTAAAAAAAATACACTTTTTAGGCCTAAATAGGCGGTTTTAGTACATAAAATTCAATATTAGACCTAAAAACACTTAAATTATTGAGTTAAAAAAATTTTGTTAAAAAATAAGACCCCCTGACATGGGTGTAGTCAGGATTTTGGAAAGGAGGGGTCCAACCCTGAACAAAATTTCCAAAAGGGGAGGGTCCAAGGGGGTCCAAATCCTAAACGTTATAAAAGGGATAAAAAATTTTCCCGCGCTTTGTGCGGATTGTTTATTACGTTTTTTCTGTCACATACATCATTATTTTCCTATTATTCAAGAAATTATAGGTATAAACAAAGTAAAAATTTTTTTACAAACAATTTGATACCTTAAAATTTTCAATTTCCAAAACAATAACAATTGAAAAATGAGTACATTGAATTGCAGCTGAGCATTGCAAAGTGCAAAAAAATATTTTTTAAAATTACTTTTCCTCACCTTTAAATTTTTAATCTCACTATATAAATATCAAAGGGGGAGTCCAGCATAGTTGTATCAAGATTACAAAACAAAGTAACACAAATTTAGAAGTGGAGACCAAGTTAAAACATTAAGAATGGGGTGGGTCCAGTGTGGTCATACCAAGATTACAAAACAAGTAACACAAATTTAGAGGTGGAGACTATATAATTAATTTAGCGCTGAGTGGAGCAAAGCCAGGGGGGTCTGGACCCCCCAAAAAAAATTTTGGCCTTCCACCGGGGGGTGGATCCCCCCTAGCGGACTTGACCAAAAACACCTACGTCTGGATGGTGTTGTAGATCTTGGAGAAGGATTGGTTGGATTATTTTTCAAAAACTTTTATTGCTGGGCAGAGAAGTGAGATTGGTCTGTAAGAAGTAGAGATGAGGAGAACCTTTCCCCTAGGGGACCTGACCAAAAACAATTATGAGGGGAGGAGAGGTGAGTCTGCGGTTATGAGAGTTTTTTTGGGGGTATAATCCCTTCAATACTTATTCTACCCTGTGTTGGGAAGGCGGCTGCCCACTACTCTTTGCTTTTGCTGGTTATTATGTCCCTGTATGCAACATTTTTGTTTTTTTTTTCAATCTGTAAATCTTATAATTTTTGTTTTAGCTAAAATGAATGCTTCTGCTTCTCAGGGTTCTGAACTGTGTGCTTCTTCCGCAGCGTCCCTCACAATCATCAAGGAATTGGAGACTAAAGTGATCCCAGAGCAGATTGAATACACTCTTCAGTGCATATTTGAAGGTAAGGTTGGTTGCTTGCTAGGGGGGGGGGGGGTCAGGCCGGACCGCTCTCAAGCTTTGGGGGCAGGGGGGCCCCCTGAATTTTTTCTAGGGGGGGGTCCAAAATTTTGGCTCTAGGGGGGGGGGTGCCACCCTCTGTCCCCCTAAAAAACACCTATGATTTCTATACAAACAAGCATTTTACATACCTATGTTTTTGTCTGATCTTTAAAATTAATCTGGTGATTGATTAAGTTGTATATAGAAAAACTATGTATTGCCTGATTTCTTTAAATTTTACCCATGAGTGAGGTTAAAACTAAAATAATATAATAACAATAATATAAAAATAAAGAATATTACTGATAATATTAGGTTTATACAAATCTGACCTTCCCGCATAATGAAAAATTTTTATATCAATTAATTTATGGTTTTAGAGTGCATTCAGATTTGTATTATATTTTTATAACACAATATGTGCGAAGTGAAGGAAACTTTTACAAAATGCCACGCTTCGCCAAGCCAAGAAAGGGCAGGTGGTGGAGAGAGGGGCACAACCCTAAGTATAAAAATTGTTGATAATTGGTTTAAAACAGCCATTATCAAACCTATATATCTCATAATATATGAGGTTTAAAATGTATATAGTATATCTAAGGCAAAGGTTTAGCTAAATATTGAATGGTACAATCCATCTAAATTAAAAAAACTCAATATAAATCCATCTAAAAACTAAATATAAATTGATCATTGTACACTTCACATGAAACAGGAAAAAAGTTTTTTTGGATATTTTTATGCTTTTGAAAGGCACCAGGACTGTTTCTGAATTTATATTTAAAGAAAAAAATTTTTCTCCCAAAATTGAAAAAACGTATCCCCCCTTACAAAAAAATCTGGCTTTGTCAGATTTTGGGGGGGAGGCCTCCCCCCTCCGCCTCCCTCCGTCCAATGGCTACGCTACTGATGATGTATATGCAAATTTTGTTTAAACAATTATAACTCAAATGAAATCTATATGACTTGAAGTTTAAAACATAGATACAAATGACAGTGGAAAAATCGATTTAAAATCATGATTTTGTGATTTACAAATTGTGCAGTCAATCATGACGTATATGCAAATTTCATTTAAAACAATTATAACTTGGCCAAAGAAAATTTATATGACTTGAAATTCAGAACATAGATAGATAAACCTTGTAATGGAGAATTGATTTGTAGCAGTATTTTTTGATTTGACTTTTGTGCAGTCGAGGTAAATGCCTGGATTCTTTTCCAGGTGGACCCCACCCCGCCTCTTCCCGTGTTCATCTATGGTTGCAGTACTTTGTGCGTGACATTTATTTCTTCACTAGGCCACCCACCCCCACCATCTCCCAAAATAAAATCCTGGCTATGTCCTCCATTGGTTGCTTGCTGCCCCCAAATGGTATACTCCTAAACTTTAGCCATTTAAAGCAGAGAGGTTTTAAATTTTCGTCCTTTAAATAAGATGCTTTAGTTATTTTAAAGGCTACTTTTATTTTTTCATAAATTTTGAAAAAAATTTAATTTACAAAACATTTATTTTAAAATTATCTATGGCATAAATCTTTAATTTTAATCATAAAATAAGTACAAAAATCAAAGTAAATTTTGAAGCTCTGCGTTGCTCTAAAGCTCTTGGTAACATCACTCTAAAGCTCTTGGTAACATCACTATTATGTTAATTTTTTCCTATTAAACTATATAATTTAGGTAATGCTACAGAAGTTCTCTGGTTTCATAATGAAGAACAAATAATCAGCGGTGAAGTCAATATTACTGAATCAGGTGGCACATGTTCTTTAACGCTGAAAACTCCTACAGTGAACAACAGTGGTGTCTACCAGTGCAAGGCCAGGAACTCCTCAGGCCAAACAGCCAGTAGCACCTGCACTCTTGTAGTAGTTTGTAAGTTATTTTTTGGGTGTTTAAAAACATTTTTTGAAGGTTTTTGATGGAGTGTGGAGAGCTTTTTAAAGCTTTTCTGTGAGCATTTGCATGGTGTGCACGTCTGGAAATGCCCCGCTTTTGCTTTATTGGAGGATTTGCCCCCCTCGTTTTATTGCCCCCCCACCCAAAAATAAAAAAATTACCCAAAAATTATGGCGCCATTTTTGACCTATAATGACGCCATCATTGCAAAATTTTTGCAAGTTTTTAGCCTGTTTCAATGCATTTTAAGCCATTTTAGACCTATTTTACTTTAATTTCAATTTTTTGTCCCTATTTCCCCTTTTTTCTTTTTTTTTCTCTTTTCTCCTTTTTTTCTTTTTTTTCTTTCTCCCCTGCTGGCCCTCCATTTTATTGCCCCCCCCTATTTCAAAAAATTGCCCCTGTGCCCCCCATTTTGAAATTGCCCCCCCAAATAAAACCCCAGGAGAGGAGCGGGGCAGTGCTCAGGTCTAGGAGATTAAAATTTTGGGTGATTCAAGTTAGTACTATGTTTTTAAATTTTGAGGTTGGCCAAAAAAGCCAGGTTTCAGCTAAAGCTAATTGTATCCATATAAATCGCAGATGTGTGCAAGGTCTGGAAATGCCCCCTTCCCTCCACTTTATTGGAGGATTTCCCCCATTTTATTGCCCCCCTCCCCCCCAAAAATGAAAAAGTACCCAAAAATTATGGCGCCATTTTTGACCTATAATCGTTGTGAAATTTTTGCAGTTTTAAGCCTATTTCAATGCATTTTAAGCCATTTTAGACCTATTTTTACCTTAATTTTGCTTTTTTGCCTCTATTTCCCCTTTTTCTTCTTTTTTCTTTTTTTTTGTTCTTTTTTTTCTCTCTAGTTTTTCTCCCCTGCTTGCCCCCCTATTTCAAAAAATTTGCCTCCCCTGTGCCCCCTCCATTTTGGAATTGCCCCCTCCCCCTCAATAAAACCCGGGAAGGAGAGGGGAGAAGTGCTCAGGTCAAGGAGATTTAAATTTTGGGTGAATTAAGTACCAAGTTTTTAAATTTTGACGTTGGTCAAAAAAGCCAGGTTTCAGCTAAAGTTAATTGGATCCATTGGAGGATTCTCCCCTTTTAATTGCCCCCCTTCCACGCCCAAAAATGAAAAAGTACCCAAAACTTAAGGCGCCATTTTTGACTTATTATGACGCCATCATTGCAAAACTTTTGCAGTTTTTAGCCTATTTAAATGCATTTTCCTATTTAAATGCATTTTAAGCGATTTTAGACCATTTTTACCATTTTTTTCTCCTTTTTTTCTTTTTTTTCTTTTTCCCATGCTTGCCCCCCATTTTATTGCCCCCATTTTAAAAAAGTTGCCACCCATGTGAGATGTGACCCTTCTCCATTTTGGAATTCCCTCCTCTCCAAATAAAACCCCGGGGGGCAGTGCACAGGTCTGTAAAATGTGTGAAGAGAGAAGAATAGTAATAATCCTACCATCCCATATCATGCTCCAGCTCAGCAGCTTGAGCCATTTAAAGCAGAGAGATAAAAGGAGCTATCTCTAAAATATCCCCAAATTTATTTAAACTTGAAATTATGTTTTCAATTATTCTAAAGGCATTTTTAGGGCTATTTTTTATCATTTTATGAGTTTTGAATAGTTGAATACTGACAAAATTTTATATTGATTCAATATTCAATTGGATTGTTTTTATTACAAAATTTGTACTAAAATAGAGCAGAGCTTCAGTCAGAGTTTTAGAGGTTGCTTTGTTGTTTGCGGCACTGGTTAATGGCAAACAACAACGTTTGCCAGTAACCAGAGTTTTGTTTAACCCTGGTCGTTTCCATCTGGCATGCTCCTTGCCTTGCTCACTTCCTTTTTCCACTCTCAGAGGAGATCAGCACTGCTGCGGGATTTGCCCAAAGGTCCTCTGTTCCCAAGGTTGTATTAATAGGTGTGCATGTAAAAAGTTGTTGTTTTGTGTGTTTGTATTTTGCATAGCGGACAGTTTGGTGATGTGTATTGTGTGAGACTGATTTTGTGTAGGTAAGAGTAGAGAAAAAAGAGATTTCCCCACCCTGAGTTGGGCGAGGGTTCTCCTGACCCCGCGAGGAAGATTTTCTTCCTTGTTGCTTATTGCTGGTGCTTTTGTTTGAAGTATTGGGTTTATTGGAGTGTTGTTAATGTGGTTTGTGACTGTGTTTGTGTGGATTTGTTGTTTAATGCTTTGTATGTTTTGTTGTGTATGTTGAAATGTTTGTTGTGTAGTTGTTGTTGTTGTGAAAGATTGTTTGTTTTTTGAGCCTGCTGAGTGCAGGTTGTTGTCTTATGTAGTTGAGGGGATTGTTTGTGTACATGGCTGCCAATTTTGCATGTTTGGCGTGGAGTTGAATGTGTGTTGCTATTGGGAGGACTTTAGCCTCTATGTGTATGATGTGTGTTTATGTCTGTAGTGTGCCCTGTTGTGACCCTGAGAACACTGTTTTTATATTGTTTGCTTTTTGTTTATATTGTTTGTATTGTTTTATTGCTTGTTAACTTGTGTGTTTGATGTGGGGCTCCAGACTGTGCTGGCATACTCAATTATGGGTCACTTGGTCACATACTCAATTATTGGTCCTTGTATATGTGTGTAAGTGTTTCTTTTGGTTTACCCCACGATGTTGCTGTAAGTGAATTTATGATTTTAAGTGTTTTGTGTGTTTTACTGTGCTGTGTGTATTTTCAATGTGCAGGGACGTAGCCAGAGTTTCATTTTTTTTGGGGGGGGATTATAGTACAAAAAAAATTGGATAATTTTGTAAAAACTCTGGTATATAAAAAATTCTGGGTAATTCTGGTGGGGGGGGGGGGCTCCGCCCCCCCCCAAAATTACCCAGAGTTTTATTTGGGGGGGGGGGCGGGGCGGAGCCCCCCTTTATTTTTGAAAACGTTAAAAAAGCAGGAATAAACGTAGATAAAGTTGTATAATACACTGTTTTTGGCCTAATAACCTATTATCTAATGTTTTTAGCGATAAAAACATGTTTTCTTAGTTAAAAATTACATAAGCACACATTGGCAGAGCCTGGATTTTACAAAAAAGGAATTTAGAGACGTTAGTTTCAGACCCCTTGGCTAAACCCACATTGTAAACCAAAGCACATGAGCAGCATCTTGGCTCCATGTTTTGTAGGGTACCTACCTATATGAAAAAAATCCAAGCCAATGCTATAGGTGGCAGTAAAATTTAGGAGGGGGGAGGTACATAAATCAACCAATATGAATGTTTGTTTTGCTTTCTGTGTAGTACTTATTACTTTACTTATAAAAATTAATGTACTAACTTTGAAATAACATTAGCATCAGGCAACATAAATAACGAGATATATATGTATGTATACTATAGAAAGTGACCGCTGACTGCTGAGCAAAGCAAAGCGGAACAAATTTTTGGTTTTTGGGGGTCCGTTGGGGTACTAAAATTATTTTAAAGTTTGGCGCCGAGCGATTAGCGAGGCGCTAGAAAATTTTGAATTTTTAGCCTCTGAAAACCCCCATATTTTACTATCTGGCGATCATTTTGGGGGGGGGGTGGAGGCAGCCGCCCCCCCTGCCCAACCACTATCCTTATTTTTCCTCCTGTCCGACCGTTTGGGGGGGGCGGCCGCCCCCCCCCCCCGCCCCCTGGCTACGTCCCTGGCAATGTGTGTGTTGAATGTGAGCTTGGGGTCAAAAGTGAACCCCAAGATTTTTGGATTTTTAGTTGTGATGAGCGTTGTGTTGTTTATTTGTAGTTATAGTCTGGGTTTTTTTTCGCCAGCGCCTAGGCGCCTGCTGGCGCCTAGCCTCCAAATTTTAGGCGCCAGCCCAGAAATCTAGGCGCCAATAACATAATTTTTTTTCTATTTTCACAAAAAGGCCACATATTATTGGTTTTTTTTCATTATATGCATATTTTTAGATGGCTTTTGTAGTCAAACGTTTCATGTTGTATAGTAGTACAATTAATTTAAAAAAACGACTCATTTTGCCTATCTCAATACTCATCTTAAAATGCATAAAATTTTGTTTGAGAATTATATAAATTAACAAGAAAACATAAAGACTAGTGATGTTCCTACCCTCCCACATCATGCTCCGGAGCTCCAGCCACTTATAGCGGAGGGAGCTTTGGAGTTCCTTCCCTAAAATATTTGATTTCAAGCTTATTTAAGCTTAAATGTTTTAATTATTTTATTTGCGTTTTTACAGTTTTTTTAATTGCCTTTAATAACATTCTCTAGCATAGCTTTTTTATTATTCACAAAATTAGTACAACCATAGGTGGGCCGTGAATTGCTCGTGGACGTGGATTGCTCTGTAGCTCTACAAAGTGGAGCTCCATTACAGACAGCTTGAAGCTCAACATTTTAGTGTGAAAGATAAATTAAATTCTTTTTAACACTTTGAAAATTCTTGCAATATCCGTGCAAGCAAAAAAGGATTTTCTCAGAAGTTATTTTCAGGTTTTAATCAAAAATGATAATAGGTGTTTTTAGAATTTTACTTTTAAATGGGTTTTTTTAATTAAAAAATGTAACCAGTTAGAACTTTTACCTAAATCTTTACATATATATTATATATATATATATCATAAAAAAGGATTAAATTGTAGATAAACTATAGTCTATACAAAAATGATGCGGACTGGCGACAAAACTCGAACTTTGAAATGTTATATATCCATAACGGAGTTTAGAATATGTGCGGGACATATATGCAAGCATAGCTTAGACTCTTGGCTATCTTTTGAAAAGGTTAGGAAAAAATGTTTCTCGATGACGTCATCACTACAGCCGATGCGGTGAAAAAAACCTGGTCCCAAAAAAAACAAAACTTTTTTATTAGTATGAGATAAGAAACGCGGCTTGGTATGCTGTTAAAACATACTTTTCTGAGTTTTTTCTGAAAGTTTGAGCCGATTCGGCTCGCTCAATTTTTTTTTATGATGCGTTAAATGCGCGCGGTTTTCGCGATTTTGCGCCAATTTTGACCGCGCTAATACACTGTCGGAATTATTTATTTTGTTTTGCTTCCTGCTCGAAGTGTGTACGATATTGATCATATTGTTATATATTAAATGTCCGCCAATTTTTTTCTCGTTCCTACACAATAAAAATTTTTTTCAGGTATGGACCCCCAAAATTTTTTTGGGGTTCCAAAAATGACTTTTTTTTGTTTTTGATGTTTTGTTTACAAAACTGCCAAAATGTATTCTAGGCGCCACAAGCAATCTTTTAAGCATTCGTTTGTGCAAAAAAACCCATTATTGGGCTTATAATAAGCCTTTGAACTTTTGGTTGGGCCAATTTGGCATTTTTAGTGATTTTAATGGTTAATGCACGCCACAAGACGTCTGCAGAACTTAATTTTGACAAAAACACCAACTAAACCAATGAAATTCTATAATTTTATATTAACTTTATAACATAATAGTCTGTTTTTGGTAAAATTACATGGCAAAGCTGTAATACATTTCTTTTAAAAATTCGAAATTTCATGTAAAAGACCGCTAAAAAATTATTATGACTTCGTTTTTTATTGTTTCATGCCGCTTTGTAGTGTAACTACACCACTGTTTTGCTTGGGTATTTTTGGATTTTTTTATAAATGCTGCTATGCGTTTCACTGCGATTTACTTTTAAATTTGTGTGCTTCTTTGCTACTTTGCATCTTGGTAATGCAGGCCGCGCCCGCTGTTGCAATTTCACTTGCCTCCCAGGAATTTTTTCAATTCCCCTGTTCTCTCCGCAGCGTAAATAGATTAAATAGCGTAAATAGCGATTGCCGGATCAGGTCACATCCAGAAAGTTGCTGACTGCTTTTGGATTGGACCAAAGATCTTCCAGTTGTAAGTTGGTTGGATTTGCAGGGCAATTGAAAAGGTGCGGCACGTCGTGCGGTTTTTTTCGCAGTCAGGGCACACGTTTTTCACAGAATTGTCAAGCAGTGATCTATAGGAGTTAAGCTTTAGGCAATAGCCGGATCGAGCCTGGCCCAGGGTGCATCTGGCCCCACGGGAGCTGTTGTTCACTGTGGTGAATATCCGGGGTTTGTGACCAAGGAGGTGTATTGTGTTTGAATTTGGATCGTGCTTCGGCGACAAAGTAGGTGTGAAGGTCTGCGACAGCCTCCTTGGCAAGTTTGTTGCGGTCGGGGTTGTAGAAAGAGTCAGGTGGCACCTACTCCGGCGTTGAGGGAGGATAGAGGAGGGAATTGCGCATTGTTGGATTAGCCACAACGTTTAGTTGTGAGCCTGTGGCAGGGGTGCAGGGGGTCTCTGGTTTGAGCTTGAGAGCTGCGCGGACAGCAGGGCGGGGCTGTGCATGTGTACCGGTAGCAATTTGGTTTCTTGGTGCAGGTGGTCTGGACAAGCTTTCAGGTAGCATCCTGTAGCGGTTCTTAGTGCAGCATTCTGCGCCGTCTGGAGTTTGGTGTAGTTTGAGGGGGCAAGGAATGGTGACCAGATAGGTGCTGCGTAATTTATGATTGGACGTCCGATTGCCTTGTATGTGGTTAGGATAGTTTCCTTTTGTTGTCCCCAGTGGGGACCAGCCAGGGGCTCTTAGTATGTTGTTGCGACTAGTAACTCTTTTTGCGGTATTGTCGGTGTGTTTGTTGAATTTTAGATGGAAATTGAAAGTAAAGCCCAGGGATTTTTGGGGTCTTTCTGGAGTTTGAGTTGGTCTCCCATTGATGGTCACGTTTGGATGGGTATTGGCTTGTCTGGGGTCTCTTGAGAAGAGTGTAACTGTAGACTTTTCCACTGACAGGATGAGGTGGTTATTGACGAGGAAGGTGTTAAGTTCTTCCAGGTAATTTGAGAGGGATCTCTCTATTATGTTGATGTCCTGGTTGGTGGAAAAGACTGTGGTGTCATCAGCATAGGAGACGATTTTGACGTCGGCAGGTGGGTTGGGTATATCCGCAATGTAGAAATTGAAGAGGGTGGGGGATATGACTGAGCCCTGTGGGACACCAGTGCGGATGGTCCTGGGGCTGGAGAGTTGGTTTCTGAAGAAAGTTCTACTATATCTGCCTCTGAGGTAGCAACTGAGCCATTTTTTGATGCAGGCTGGTAGCGTTGATTTTTCGATCTTGTTCAGTAGGATTTCAATACTAAGGGTGTCGAAGGCCTTGGACAGGTCCAAGGCTGCCACAATGGTACGTGCCGGTGGTTGTAGATTGAGACCCGACGCTATTGCAGTTGTGAGCTCAAATAGGGCAGTTGTAGT